>JABXNX010003628.1:0-25492 GCA_014843695.1 Archivesica marissinica | reverse complement strand
AATCTACATACCGGTATTGGGAATCTAGAAACAGGCTGTTTAATCACACATGTATACGATATCTGAATACACGATAGGTGAAATGTATGGCAAATCTACATACCGGTATTGGGAATCTAGAAACAGGCTGTTTAATCACACATGTATACGATATCTGAATACACGATAGGTGAAATGTATTGCAAATCTACATACCGGTATTGGGAATCTAGAAAAAGGCTGTTTAATCACACATGTATACGATATCTGAATACACGATAGGTGAAATGTATGGCAAATCTACATACCGGTATTGGGAATCTAGAAACAGGCTGTTTAATCACACATGTATATGATATCTGAATACACGATAGGTGAAATGTATGGCAAATCTACATACCGGTATTGGGAATCTAGAAACAGGCTGTTTAATCACACATGTATACGATATCTGAATACACGATAGGTGAAATGTATGGCAAATCTACATACCGGTATTGGGAATCTAGAAACAGGCTGTTTAATCACACATGTATACGATATCTGAATACACGATAGGTGAAATGTATGGCAAATCTACATACCGGTATTGGGAATATAGAAACAGGCTGTTTAATCACACATGTATACGATATCTGAATACACGATAGGTGAAATGTATGGCAAATCTACATACCGGTATTGGGAATCTAGAAACAGGCTGTTTAATCACACATGTATACGATATCTGAATACACGATAGGTGAAATGTATGGCAAATCTACATACCGGTATTGGGAATCTAGAAACAGGCTGTTTAATCACACATGTATACGATATCTGAATACACGATAGGTGAAATGTATGGCAAATCTACATACCGGTATTGGGAATCTAGAAACAGGCTGTTTAATCACACATGTATACGATATCTGAATACACGATAGGTGAAATGTATGGCAAATCTACATACCGGTATTGGGAATCTAGAAACAGGCTGTTTAATCACACATGTATACGATATCTGAATACACGATAGGTGAAATGTATGGCAAATCTACATACCGGTATTGGGAATCTAGAAACAGGCTGTTTAATCACACATGTATATGATATCTGAATACACGATAGGTGAAATGTATGGCAAATCTACATACCGGTATTGGGAATCTAGAAACAGGCTGTTTAATCACACATGTATATGATATCTGAATACACGATAGGTGAAATGTATGGCAAATCTACATACCGGTATTGGGAATCTAGAAACAGGCTGTTTAATCACACATGTATACGATATCTGAATACACGATAGGTGAAATGTATGGCAAATCTACATACCGGTATTGGGAATCTAGAAACAGGCTGTTTAATCACACATGTATATGATATCTGAATACACGATAGGTGAAATGTATGGCAAATCTACATACCGGTATTGGGAATCTAGAAACAGGCTGTTTAATCACACATGTATATGATATCTGAATACACGATAGGTGAAATGTATGGCAAATCTACATACCGGTATTGGGAATCTAGAAACAGGCTGTTTAATCACACATGTATATGATATCTGAATACACGATAGGTGAAATGTATGGCAAATCTACATACCGGTATTGGGAATCTAGAAACAGGCTGTTTAATCACACATGTATATGATATCTGAATACACGATAGGTGAAATGTATGGCAAATCTACATACCGGTATTGGGAATCTAGAAACAGGCTGTTTAATCACACATGTATACGATATCTGAATACACGATAGGTGAAATGTATGGCAAATCTACATACCGGTATTGGGAATCTAGAAACAGGCTGATTAATCACACATGTATATGATATCTGAATACACGATAGGTGAAATGTATGGCAAATCTACATACCGGTATTGGGAATCTAGAAACAGGCTGTTTAATCACACATGTATATGATATCTGAATACACGATAGGTGAAATGTATGGCAAATCTACATACCGGTATTGGGAATCTAGAAACAGGCTGTTTAATCACACATGTATATGATATCTGAATACACGATAGGTGAAATGTATGGCAAATCTACATACCGGTATTGGGAATCTAGAAACAGGCTGTTTAATCACACATGTATATGATATCTGAATACACGATAGGTGAAATGTATGGCAAATCTACATACCGGTATTGGGAATCTAGAAACAGGCTGATTAATACAGGTTCACCTTCATGGAGGTGACCACTACCACAGGTTTGACTGTATATCTATTTTATTTTATATAAGGTCCGCCTCCGTGGTCGAGTGGTTAAGGTCGCTGACTTGTATACCACTGTAACCTATCATCACTGATTGTCACGGGTTCGAGCCCCGCTCAGGCTGTGTCTCATTTATATGAAAAAGTTGGCAGTTTCTTACAGAGGTTGGTGCACCCAAGTACTGGTTAACCGCTGGAGCCTGCCCAGGAAAGGTGTTGTTAAGTAAACTGCCCGCCGGCGATATAGCCCGAAATGGTGCTGATGCAGGCGTAAAACCCGAAATATAACATATATAAATCTATTTTATAAACATTCATTCTTATTTTTTCTAAAATGCTTCTTAATTTCTTGCAGGAGGAACAGATAAGCGTGTCCGTCCACACATTTCAAACTTGCGACCGGGCGGAGTGGCTCATAGGTATAGAAAGTTTTGCACCACTTTTAGACCACCAACGTAATTGTTTCAGTGGATACTTCATATTATTCTGTTTTGTATATGTCTAAATATATATATATTTGATACAAATAACTATTTATTTAGTTATAAATGTTTAAAGATATTAATAAGATACTAAATATTAATAAAATGATTTAGTGTCAAATTGTCAATAAATTACTCTTATATGAACAATATCATTGATGAAATGGGAATAATTTGCTAATATTTCATAAACATTTAGTCTCAATATCATTTGTAATATGTAGTGCTCTCAGAGTTTTTGTCCTACACTTGTGAACATTATACCATCAGAAAGGAAATTTAATTCTACAAAAGATTTACATTGACATAATTTTGATTACATTATCAGAAAGTATTGCAAATTAGCATTGAATCAGGTAGGTATCTATTATTCAATATTTTCCAATAATCTATATGGAGATGGTGTCATAGATATTGATTATTGGTTATGTAGTACAGTGTACATATTTCTTATCAGCTGTATGGAGATAAAATGAACTAATGGCCTCTTCTGTTCATCAACAATATTGATGTAATTGTCATCCACTGTAATTGTCATCCACAGTAGGTAGGTTGTTCATTAAAAATGCATTTTAAATCCAAAGTGTGATATTTCTTTTTTCTTTGTGTCATTGAAAAGAATATTTAGTGTAAATACAGTCAAAACTCTCTTAAGCAGCCAGCCAAGGGCATCACAGAAAGTGGCTGCTTAACACAGGTGGCCGCTTAATAGAGGCCAATATATAATTAAACAACATATTGGGAATCTGGAGACTGCTGCTTAACACAGGTGGCTGCTTAAAATAGGTTAATATATAATTAAACAACATATTGGGAATCTGGAGACTGCTGCTTAACTAACACAGGTGGCTGCTTAATAGAGGTTAATATATAATTAAACACCATATTTGGAATCTGGAAACTGGCTGCTTAATACAGGTTGGCTGCTTAATGGAGGTGATCACTAACACAGGTTTGTTTGACTGTATAAGGAATGAATCGCGGGTTAATAGTTTCCATCGGGGTATGAACTACATCGGGCTTGTTTAAAGTTAGCGTGCAACCCACGATTCATGGACCACTAATGCAGGTTTGACTGTACTAGTATATATATTCGTGTCGCGTGCAGGTCGGACCAGCTACAAGTGGGGGACATACTGCTGTCTGTGAACGGGATTAAGACATCCAGCATGAAGCACGATGAGATTATTAACCTGCTGAAGAACGCCGACGAGAGCGTCCGGTTGGAGGTGGAATACGGGCTACCGGAACTCGGTAAATTATTCACTATTTTAGTTTGTACAAATTTATTTTAGCTCGATTGTGAAACAAGTTCTTGCAACTTGTATTAATCACTCTCGAGAGTCGAGACCTCATTCCTGATGGAATCCATCGCCATGAGGGAGAGAGAAGAGGCAACGTGGAAATTAAATGCCTTGCCTAAGGGCACTATTGTAACAGCTCCAGCAGGGCTCAAACTCCGGACCTTTTCGCACCTGATTTTACGTGCACAGTGTAAGGCACTGACACGGGACCTTCGTTTAAAGTCCCTAATTTTATTAGGGTCAGACCGGGGATCGAACCTGCGATTCCTGGATTACCAATCTAGCGTGTTAACCACTGGACTACAGATCAATTCTCGGTAACCAAATAAAAATATATATGTATCACCGTAATATGGTGGTGCATGTGCACTTTGCACCAGAGTTTTTAAACCAGCTTCAATTCATGAAATATACATGTTATCATCTGATTCGAGGCTCGCTCATGCTGTGTTTCATTTATATGAAAAGTTTCATTTTCAGCTGTTTCCTGTTGGTAGTACAGCTATTGGTCCATTTACAGCTGTTTCCTGTTAGTATTACAGCTATTGGTCCATTTTCAGCTGTTTCCTGTTGGTATTACAGCTATTGGTCCATTTTCAGCTGTTTCCTGTTAGTATTACAGCTATTGGTCCATTTTCAGCTGTTTCCTGTTAGTATTACAGCTATTGGTCCATTTTCAGCTGTTTCCTGTTAGTATTACAGCTATTGGTCCATTTTCAGCTGTTTCCTGTTAGTATTACAGCTATTGGTCCATTTTCAGCTGTTTCCTGTTAGTATTACAGCTATTGGTCCATTTTCAGCTGTTTCCTGTTAGTATTACAGCTATTGGTCCATTTTCAGCTGTTTCCTGTTAGTATTACAGCTATTGGTCCATTTTCAGCTGTTTCCTGTTAGTATTACAGCTATTGGTCCATTTTCAGCTGTTTCCTGTTAGTATTACAGCTATTGGTCCATTTTCAGCTGTTTCCTGTTAGTATTACAGCTATTGGTCCATTTTCAGCTGTTTCCTGTTAGTATTACAGCTATTGGTCCATTTGCAGCTGTTTCCTGTTAGTATTACAGCTATTGGTCCATAGTATTACAGCTATTGGTTCATTTTCAGCTGTTTCCAGTTAGTATTACAACTATGTGGCCATTTGCAGCTGTTTCCTGTTAGTATTACAACTATGTGGCCATTTGCAGCTGTTTCCTGTTAGTATTACAGCTATTGGTCCATGTTCAGCTGTTTACTGTTAGTATTACAGCTATGTGGCCATTTTCAGCTGTTTCCTTTTAGTATTACAGCTATTGGTCCATTTTCAGCTGTTTCCTGTTAGTATTACAGCTATTGGTCCATTTTCAATTGTTTCCTGTTAGTATTACAGCTATTGGTCCATTTTCAGCTGTTTCCTGTTAGTATTACAGCTATTGGTCCATTTACAGCTGTTTCCTGTTAGTATTACAGCTATTGGTCCATTTCCAGATGTTTCCTGTTAGTATTACAGCTATTGGTCCATTTCCAGCTGTTTCCTGTTAGTATTACAGCTATGTGGCCATTTCCAGCTGTTTCCTGTTAGTATTACAGCTATTGGTCCATTTTCAGTTGTTTCCTGTTAGTATTACAACTATGTGGCCATTTGCAGCTGTTTCCTGTTAGTATTACAGCTATTGGTCCATTTTCAGCTGTTTACTGTTAGTATTACAGCTATGTGGCCATTTTCAGCTGTTTCCTGTTAGTATTACAGCTATTGGTCCATTTGCAGCTGTTTCCTGTTAGTATTACAGCTATTGGTCCATAGTATTACAGCTATTGGTTCATTTTCAGCTGTTTCCAGTTAGTATTACAACTATGTGGCCATTTGCAGCTGTTTCCTGTTAGTATTACAACTATGTGGCCATTTGCAGCTGTTTCCTGTTAGTATTACAACTATGTGGCCATTTGCAGCTGTTTCCTGTTAGTATTACAGCTATTGGTCCATTTTCAGCTGTTTCCTTTTAGTATTACAACTATGTGGCCATTTGCAGCTGTTTCCTGTTAGTATTACAGCTATTGGTCCATTTTCAGCTGTTTATTGTTAGTATTACAGCTATGTGGCCATTTTCAGTTGTTTCCTGTTAGTATTACAGCTATTGGTCCATTTTCAGCTGTTTCTGTTAGTATTACAGCTATTGGTCCATTTTCAATTGTTTCCTGTTAGTATTACAGCTATTGGTCCATTTTCACTGTTTCCTGTTAGTATTACAGCTATTGGTCCATTTACAGCTGTTTCCTGTTAGTATTACAGCTATGGGTCCATTTCCAGCTGTTTCCTGTTAGTATTACAGCTATTGGTCCATTTCCAGCTGTTTCCTGTTAGTATTACAGCTATGTGGCCATTTCCAGCTGTTTCCTGTTAGTATTACAGCTATTGGTCCATTTTCAGTTGTTTCCTGTTAGTATTACAACTATTTGGCCATTTGCAGCTGTTTCCTGTTAGTATTACAGCTATTGGTCCATTTTCAGCTGTTTCCTGTTAGTATTACAGCTATGTGGCCATTTTCAGCTGTTTCCTGTTAGTATTACAGCTATTTGTTCATTTTCAGCTGTTTCCTGTTAGTATTACAGCTATGTGGCCATTTTCAGTTGTTTCCTGTTAGTATTACAACTATTGGTCCATTTTCAGCTGTTTCCTGTTAGTATTACAGCTACGAGTCTGTTTTCAACTGTTTCCTGTCCGTATAACTGCCTCGTGTCCATTTTAAGCTTTCGACTATCTATGTATGTTTTGTGTTGCAGTTCCGTGTGATGCGTTCTCTGTATGCTGTAAACAACACACTATTATGCTAGACACAGATAGTACTAGCTTCGGGTTCACGCTGAGGGGCGGGACTTGTCAATATCGGTTAAAATCCCGACCTCTTACAATAACACAAGTCAGACTTGGTGGCTCGGCTGACAGGTTAGTCAAGTTTCTGTCTTACATTTATTGCATTATGTTGTAAGTTGTTATGTTTGTTAGTTCGGGTTTTACGCCTGCATCAGCACCATTTTGGGCTATATCGCCAGCTGGCAGTTTACCTAACAACACCTTTCCTGGACAGGCTCCAGCAGTTAACCAGTACTTGGTACACCAACCTCCGTAAGAAACTGCCAACTTATGTTGTAAGTAGTCAAGTGTTTGTCAGAATATGTATATATATGTATGAAATATTGCATTAAATATTGTAGCGTATTTGCTTTAAATTTGCTTGTATTCAGTTTAATACAGCCATCACATATTTTCTTATATGTACACGCATGCAGTACAAACTTGAAGGATTCTGATTGGTTGTGGCATGACAGCTTGCTTTTGAGGCATTTGACATATAGTTTGTGTTCATGCTTTATTTGTTGAAAATCAACTGCTTAAATCAATAATAGGGCTGTCCGATTAGCGCAGTTGTTAGCGCGCTCGCTTCTCACCAATGCGATCCGGGTTCGATCCTTGGACCGTGAAGTATGTGAGATGGTACGATGGTCGCCAGATCGCACAGGTGGGTTTTCTCTGGGTACTCTGGTTTCCTCCTACATGAATGACCACATATACGCTTTCATCCGAGCCAACGAGAGTGATTAATATAAGTTGTTAAATTGCTGGTAAAAGGAATCGTAAAATAAAGTTTAAAACAAAACAAAAAGTTTAAACCAAAAAAAATTCAATATAATGCTAAATATGCACTAGTGGAATATAGTGATTAAGAGTATTATATTGATTATTTGCGTGTAGTTCTTTGATTATCAAGGGCATACGGATGCACTTTACTGATTTCCTTGAGAAGTATGTGGGGTTTTCTCTAGGGGACTCCGGTTTCCTACCACACAAAGTAACACATATATGTTTATTAGTTGTTAAAAAGCTTATTTCGTAATTATAGTAAAATAAGTTTATGCTCTTATTTATTTAGGGGCCTATGTGGCTCACAGGTTACGGTCGTTGACTCCAAATCACTTGCCCCTCACATCTGTCGGTTCGAATCCCACTAGGGGGTGTCGAAATCTTTCAAATGAGTTCTACCTGGGTGACCACCTGTGCATGAAATGCTGCTCAGAGTGGCAACCGAGATTTACCTCCACCAATATAAGCTGGCAAGTCGCCATATGACCTAAGCTGTTGGTGCAACTTTAACCCATTCAACACCAAGTAACTCACATGGACTGGTCCATGATATTCATAAACCAATAAATGAATCAGAAAATCACATTTAGACAAGTTCATTTATCAAAATGGGTAATTATGTCTAAAAATAGTCATATCACTGGCAAAAAGTGCAGATCCTGATGAGACGGCTCGTCACGAGCCGGCTGTGACGAGCCGGCTCATCTGGATCTACACTTTTTGTAAGCCTATTTAGAGGTCTGTGGTGTTGAAAGGGTTAAACCCAAAAAAACGTGTTGTTTGTTTTCAGGGAGGGTTCATTGAAGCCTGGAGATCGTATTCTCGCCGTGAATGATTTTAGTATTGTGAGTTTGAGCTTGATTGAGATGAACATGCTGTTGACCCAGTGTACGGAGGAGACGATGTTTACTGTGGAATATGATGTCTCAGTCATAGGTACAGTACTGTAGCTAGAGGGGATGTGGGAGAAATAGTCTCCCCTGACCTGCTTCACTTCTCCCTGCAGAGCTGGAGCTAGAGGGAGATGAGGTAGAAAATAGTCGTCCGTGAAATGCCACACCTCTGCAGAGGGTGATTTAGGAGAAATAGTCTCCCCTGACCTGACTCACTTCTCCTTGCAGGGCTGGAGCTAGAGGGTGATTTAGGAGAAATAGTCTCCCCTGATCTGACTCACTTCTCCTTGCAGGGCTGGAGCTAGAGGGTGATTTAGGAGAAATAGTCTCCCCTGAGCTGACTCACTTCTCCTTGCAGGGCTGGAGCTAGAGGGTGATTTAGGAGAAATAGTCTCCCCTGAGCTGACTCACTTCTCCTTGCAGGGCTGGAGCTAGAGGGTGATTTAGGAGAAATAGTCTCATCTTAACTGCCTCACTTTTCCTTGCAGGGCTGGAGCTAGAGGGTGATTTAGGAGAAATAATCACCCCTGACCTGACTCATTTCTCCTTGCAGGGCTGGAGTTAGAGGGTGATTTGGGAGAAATAATCTCATCTTACCTGCCTCACTTCCCCCTGCAGGGCTGGAGCTTGTGGGAGAAAATAGTCTCCCCTGACCTGCCTCACTTCCCCCTGCAGGGCTGGAGCTAGAGGGTGATTTGGGAGAAATAGTCTCATCTTACCTACCTCACTTCCCCCTGCAGGGCTGGAGCTAGAGGGTGATTTAGGAGAAATAGTCTCCCTTGACCTGATTCAGTCTGTCAGATCTCTGATATAAAGGTTACTTACTGTTAGCTGTTCCTTCTTTTTATATATATCAAAAAGAGAAAAACGTGACTCGTTATTTTACATACAATTTGGACACTGTGTGACTGCGTGTGCGGCCAACTTATCTCAGTCCGTACAGACAATGAACGACTCGAGATATAATGCTAATGAATTTATAACATATATTTACAGTAAAGTATTTTATGGATTTACTGTAGGATATCTGTCGATAATTTAATAATTATAAGATGAGAAAAACAGCGATGCAAACAGAGGAAACCAATTAAAAAGACCTATCCTCCTTAAAGAGTATTCAGGGGCAATAACTCACCAATGTCTCTTATTTGTGTTAATATATAAACATTTACCATTTTATCCTCTGTCATACAGACGGATCTGTAGTCCAGTGGTAACACGCTGGACTGGTAATCCAGGGATCACAGGTTCGATCCCCCGTCTGACCCTAATAAAATTAACAGTCTTTCAGATGGGACGTTAAACCGAGGTCTCGTGTCGGTGCTTTACACTGTGCACGTAAAAGAACCAGAGGAGACTCTGGAATGAGTCTCTGTCTGTATCATGCACTATCCTCCAAAATCTAAAATGACTGATCTCTTCAGGAGGCGTCGCTCATATGGGCAACCGGTAGCGATGATAAATAAACGTAAAACACACACTCCTCTGTCATTATGGATATAACATTATTCTATGCATGAAGTAAAATAGTTACGGTATTTCTGTAATAGTATGCAGTCGTCGAGGCAAGTTCTACGTGGACAACATCTTTAAATCTGAATTCGTGGATGTCGTTGTAGCTCAGTGGTAGCACGTTCGCTTCAGGTCCGAAATGACTGGGGTTCGCGCCCAGCTGTAGCCGTTATGATTGTGCCTATTCTCTCTCCCTTGTGGCGATGGATTCCATCAGGAACGAGGTCTCGAGAGTGATTAATATAAGTTGTAAGGACCTTGTTTCGCAATTGATCTAAATATTTGTATAAACTAAATCTGAATTGTTTCAGATGCTGTACAAAAGGCGAGTGGACCTCTGTTGATAGAGATCGACAAAGTTCCTGGGGCAGCCCTCGGCATTAGCCTGTCTCATGGTCGCCATAAAGGGAAGCACTGCGTGTGTATAGACAACATACGATGCATGAGTATGTCAGATAGGTGAGTTGTAGGCTTTCAGATTCTATGGTATTGTATTTACGGTGGTCGCTAGATCGGACAGGTGTGATTTTCCCCGGGTACTCCGGTTTCCTCCCACACAAATGACCATATATACGCTTTCATCTGCGCCAACGAGAGTGATTAAAGCAGCATTACATCGTAATAAAGGATGTTTTGGGTAAAATATAAATACTAATGTGTGTGTGCTTACAAAAATCGAAATAGTCGCTCAGAAACGATAAAATTCAAATAAATTTAAACCGTTGTATAATCGAATTTGTATCAACACACGAAATGTAAACAGGCGCAGTGCGCATGCGTGAAACAACAGAGGATGTAGAAAACAACGTATATATTTTGAACATGAAAGTCTGTCTATCTTCCTCTAATGTCGAACCCCTCACGAGGATGTAGAAATGTCCCTAAAAGACTTAGCTAACAGAGGTATGAATCAACATATCAAGTAATTTAATTAAAAAAGACAACGTGGGACAAATGGGGATGATGCATTCCGAATGTAAACAAGTGCGGACGATGCGTTCCGATTGTAAACAAGTGCGTGACCGATCAACTCGGAAAGTCCTACTTCCGATTTTGTGAGTTTGTTTTATCGCAAAAAAACACTGTTTACCAAATGATCATAAGCATACAAAGTATAATGTTAGAATGTGTAGCAGCATTGCTATCCATATGTAAAAATTGAATTTTTCAAATATCTTTTATTTCATACGATGTAATGCTGCTTTAATATAAGTTGTTAAAGTTGCTTCGCATTGTTGTAAAATAAATAAAGTTTAAAACTATTGAAATCTACATGTATTTCACCTACTAAATCTAAGTGCTTAACCCTTTCCCTCATAGAAGCACCTCTTGACACCATTATCAATACAACATACATTGACAATGTGGTAGCCAAACCAATGTTCATAATAAAGGCCAGAATCTCATGTAGTCCCAGTAATATCTATGGAGGTGGGATAGATATGGCGACTACTTATCCACTGCATGATAGCTAAATGGCTATCGTTTGTATGGAGATATAATAGTATATTAATCTAAATCTCTATGTAGTCCCAGTAATATCTATGGAGGTGGGATAGATATGGCGACTACCTATCCACTGCATGATAGCTAAATGGCTATCGTTTGTATGGAGATATAATAGTATATTAACCTAAATCTCTATGAAGTCCCAGTAATATCTATGGATGTGGGATAGATATGGCGACTACTTATACACTGCATGATAGCTAAATGGCTATCGTTTGTATGGAGATATAATAGTATATTAACCTAAATCTCTATGTAGTCCCAGTAATATCTATGGAGGTGGGATAGATATGGCGACTACTTATCCACTGCATGATAGCTAAATGACTGTCGTTTGTATGGAGATATAATAGTATATTAACCTAAATCTCTATGTAGTCCCAGTAATATCTATGGAGGTGGGATAGATATGGCGACTACTTATCCACTGCATGATAGCTAAATGGCTGTCGTTTGTATGGAGATATAATAGTATATTAACCTAAATCTCTATGTAGTCCCAGTAATATCTATGGAGGTGGGATAGATATGGTGACTACTTATCCACTGCATGATAGCTAAATGGCTGTCGTTTGTATGGAGATATGATAGTATATTAACCTAAATCTCTATGTAGTCCCAGTAATATCTATGGAGGTGGGATAGATATGGCGACTACTTATCCACTGCATGATAGCTAAATGGCTGTCGTTTGTATGGAGATATAATAGTATATTAACCTAAATCTCTATGAAGGAAAGAGTTAAATGGCTGTCGTTTGTATGGAGATATAATAGTATATTCACCTAAATCTCTATGAAGGAAAGGGATAATACATTTGTATTTCAGATGTGGTGCTCTGCATGTGGGCGACCTGATCTTGTCAATAGATGGAGCTAGTGTAGAACACATGACCGTTGCCGAGGCGATGCAGCTGTTGAAATCCTCGCATGGTGAACAAATCAAAATGGAGATTTTACCCGTGAGATTAGTGGAGCAGAAGCTGTCCACAGATACTGTGTTCCTCAATGCAGGTGTGTACTTGGTTTGTGTGCAGTCTACAGTTTGACTGCCGTTCATTATAATGTATAATGTGTAGTGGTGTCCGCATTTTGAAATTTTATGATGAATATATAGAAAGTGCCTAATTTTCAGATTAGTTCCGAATCCTTTCAAATCTCCTAACAGGACCATTGTTAATCCAATCACAAGCTGTGTAAAGTTTAACTTATAAATAAACCAACAATAATGTGACCATGCCCCACCCACCTAGCTATAGGACGGGGATGTACTGTACATTATTTATTGATTTTAGCAGGTATTTGACTTCTACTGCTGAGCATGCTAAAATGTAATCATTTATATACCCTTGTTCGGACCTCCTAATTGACAGTTTACTTGTCACAATTTACTGCTAAGCACATTCTCAAAATATAAACACAGGCTAGCTATGTATAAACAAGCCCAAAATGGTGCTGATGCAGGCGTAAAACCCAAAATATAACATATATAATATAAACAAGCTACAGTGGGAACATTTACTCGTAAAGTTGTAGAATTACAAGCTGAATGTTTTCACTTTTCTTTCCCAGGGTTCCATATGACACACTCCCTCTGGACCCTTGCATGTTTTCAGTTACCATACCCAGGATACCAGGTGATCAACTACCGCTGGACCCTTGCATGTTTTCACTTTTCTTTCCCAGGGTTCCATATGACAAACTCCCTCTGTACCCTTGCATGTTTTCACTTTTCTTTCCCAGGATTCCATATGACAAACTCCCTCTGTACCATTGCATGTTTTCAGTGTCATTTCCCAGGATACCAGGTGACAAACTCCCTCTGTACCATTGCATGTTTTCAGTATCATTTCCCAGGATACCAAGTGATCATCTACCGCTGTACCATTGCATGTTTTCAGTATCATTTCCCAGGATTCCATATGGCAAACTCCCTCTGTACCATTGCATGTTTTCAGTGTCATTTCCCAGGATACCAGGTGATCAACTCCCTCTGTACTATTGCATGTTTTCAGTGTCATTTCCCAGGATACCAGGTGATCAACTCCCTCTGTACTATTGCATGTTTTCAGTGTCATTTCCCAGGATACCAGGTGATCATCTACCGCTGTACCATTGCATGTTTTCAGTATCATTTCCCGGGATACCAATTGATCAACTACCTCTGTACTATTGCATGTTTTCACTTTTCTTTCCCAGGATTCCATATGGCAAACTCCCTCTGTACCATTGCATGTTTTCAGTGTCATTTCCCGGGATACCAGGTGATCAACTCCCTCTGTACCATTGCATGTTTTCAGTGTCATTTCCCGGGATACCAAGTGATCATCTACCGCTGGACCCTTGCATGTTTTCAGTATCATTTCCCAGGATACCCGGTGACTAACTACCTCTGGGCCCTTGCATGTTTTCAGTTACCATACCCAGGGATAGTCAGTGACCAGCTTTCCAATCCTACCATTGTTAATCCATTGCATGTTTATATGTTCCATTTCCCAGGGTTCCAGAAGAGCAACATCCTCCCATCTGTATCCTCACCCGTTCTAAACAACCCGTCTCTCTTCAACGGTAACATTGGCTCGTGCAAGAGTTACAGCATGCTCGGGTATTCCGGACGCTTGTCAAACGACAAGCTTAACAGGAGACGGAAATCCTGGATGAAATCAGACAAGAGAATCGGATCTTGTGGTACTAGTCTTGGTCATTTTTATGTTCTACACCAGTGTATGAATAGCATGGGGTAATTAAGCTTTACCCCACCCCCCAGTATTTGAATAGCAAGGGCTAAATAAGTTTTACCCCCCCCCCAGTATTTTAATAGAAAGGGATAATTAAGCTTTACCCCCCCCCAGTAATTAAGCTTTACCCACCCCCAGTATTTGAACAGCAAGGGATAATTAGGTTTTCCCCCCCCCCCAGTATTGAATAGCAAGGGTAATTAAGCTTTACCCCCCCCCCAGTATTTAATAGCAAGGGGTATTAAGTCTCCCCCCCCCCCCAGTATTTGAATAGAAAGTTGGGTAATTAAATAAGTTTACCCCAGTATTTGAATAGCAAGGGGTAATTAGGTTTTACCCCCCCCCAGTATTTGAATAGCAAGGGGTTAATTAAGTTCTCCCCCCCCCAGTATTTGATAAAAGGGGTAATTAAGTTTTACCCCAGTATTTGAATAGCAAGGGGTATTAAGCTTTACCCCCCCCCCCAGTATTTGAATAGCAAGGGGTAATTATGTTTTACCCCCCCCAGTATTGAATAGAAATGGGTAATTAAGTTTTTTTTTTTTTCCCCCCCCCCCCCAGTTTTGAATAAGCAAGGGGTAATTAGGTTTTACCCCTGTCCGTCAGAGTGTTTGTTTGTTGTGTGCAATACCCAAGTCTGCTGCCGAGTGTCAGGGTCTTTGTTACTAAAAGTGTAAAGTTGTAAGTCTGTAGGTACAATGTCAAGGTCTCTGTTACTAAAAATAGAAAATGGTTTAACCTGACCTTGGTTGAGATTTTAACACCACTTGACATACCGTAATCGTTTATAGATAAGACGCAGGTTTTTTCATCCAAATTCGTGTCCAATAGTCTGCTGCGTCGTATACTTCAGTTTAGAACTCTATTACGTTTGCCCCAGAAATCCAAACGGACAACTGGCCTATGCAACAAAAGGAAATAAATCGTTCATAATCTAAATCCCGGTATGATTCCGTTCTATTTCCAGATTTCCTTTAGTTTAGACACCTAGTGACCTTCGTATATTTGGAAATTGTGTGAAAATTAATAATATTGCTTAATTTACCAGTTAAAAAGTACAAAATGGTGTGTGTGTGTGTGTTTTATGTTTATTTATCATCGCTACCGGTTGCCCATATGAGCGACGCCTCCTGAAGAGATTAGTCATTTTAGATTATTTGGAGGATAGTGCAATGATACAGACAGAGACCCATTCCAGAGTCTCCTCTGGTTCTTTTACGGGCACGGTGTAAAGCACCGACACAAGACCTCGGTTTAACGTCCCATCTGAAAGCCTATTAATTTTATTAGGATCAGATGCAGGGCTCGACACTAACCATTGCCCGGGTCAGGTAAATGTTGGCGGCGGGCAAGTACTTGTTGTTACTCGCTTGCCCGACGGGCAACTAGTTTTTGTTTCAATATTTTACGAAACGATAGTAAACTTTAGCGCCGCTACTCTTGCTCGACAATAATAACGTACGCCTTTTTTCTCAACCACCCAACTGAATAATGACATCAACCACGCGTTTTGACCCTAACCCTGGGCGGAGCAAGTGATGAAGGCGCGTTATGCGTGGTTGATACTATATTCTGATCGGCTGGTTGAGATAAAGATTTTTACCCAATAATAAACCGAAACAGGTACTTGTCTCATGACGTAGGCATGTATTAACCAATCGGAATTGGTTGTTACTGTTACTATGAAAGAATCTCCTGTTGGAGAGTATTTTTGAAACGGCTTTGCTGATTGGCTGTTGTGCAAACTTTTGTCCAATTGAAACCTCAGTTACAGTTATACATAGGAAGCGTTTTCAAAATATCGTCATCTATGGGCAGACGCAACTGTCAAATTCTTTTACCGGCTTCCCCCAAAAAAGACAGCCTGACAAAAAGGCTGACAAGCAAGCTTATGAAAAGAAGCGCAAGCGTGGATGGGTGGACAGTTGGACTACCACATTTAAAGGATTGCGAGACAGCAAAGACTTAGAGTGGTGCAATATTAAGCACGATTTGGGATATCTTTGCTTTTTCTTCCAAAATGCACAGCCAGAAAACAGTAATGTTATGAACCTGTATACAGTGTTGAAAATTAAATATGAACAAATAATCAGAAGTAAAACTTCGGGCAGGTGAAAATCTCATTCGGGCAGGTAAAACTGCAGTCATGGTTGCCCGAAGGGCAACCAAGGTAAAACATTAGCGTCGAGCCCTGAGATGGGGAATCGAACCTGCGATCCCTCGATTACCAGTCTAGCATGTTACCACTGGACTACAGATCCGTCTGTGTTAATAATATTGCTTAATTTACCCGTTAAAAAGTACAAAATGATGCATAATTTCAACATTAAATTCACCAGTTTTGCAAACAACCAATTAGTGACTTTGATGTTTGCTGAACTTGTCGCCTTTAGAAGGTGTTGAGAATGAGAAGTTTGAGTAGGTGTTGACATATGGTGTGTGTTTTACGTTTATTTATCGTCTACCGGTTACCCATATGAGCGACGCCTCCTGAAGAGATTAGTCATTTTAGATTTGACATATGGAGACAATTAAGTCACTTTCAATACTATTATTTCAAGATTTAATCAACCTATGAGTGCTGATACATTTTTAGTAGTCTTATACCCCAAGTCATTATCACATTTACGTAATGCTTATGAATCACAAAATATTCACTTATTTTTGCATGTTCACACATTTTGATTATTTTCGTTGCTCTTTAATCACGTGTTATATATGAAATACTGACATTTCTAAATTAAATTTAACTGTGTCTTATACTCCCTAGTGACGACCTCAAATGACAACGGTAAGAATAATATTACCAAGGTGATATGTTGTTCACAACATACATGACTGTAGCTGAACCAGTCATTTGGACAGCATAAAGATAAACATTGTTCTGTTTACTAGATGTATGTTTGTTTTACAGTTAATAACTGAATATAGATTGCCATTGAGTATCCGTGGCCTATCGTCGAACCTGTCATCATGTAGAGCCACCGTGGCCTAACATCCAACCTGTCATCGTGTAGAGCCTCTGTGGCCTAACACCAACCTGTCATTGTAGAGCCTCCGTGCCTAACATCCAACCTGTCATCATGTAGAGCCTCCGTGGCCTAACATCCAACCTGTCATCATGTAGAGCCTCCGTGGCCTAACACCCAACCTGTCATCGTGTAGAGCCTCCGTGGCCTAACATTCAACCTGTCATTGTAGAGCCTCCGTGGCCTAACATCCAACCTGTCATCATGTAGAGCCTCTGTGGCCTAACATCCAACCTGTCATCCTGTAGAGCCTCTGTGGCCTACCATCCAACCTGTCATCGTGTAGAGCCTCTGTGGCCTAACATCCAACCTGTCATCGTGTAGAGCCTCTGTGGCCTAACATCCAACCTGTCATCATGTAGAGCCTCCGTGCCCTAACATCCAACCTGTCATCATGTAGAGCCTCCGTGGCCTGACATTCAACCTGTCATCGTGTAGAGCCTCCGTGGCCTAACATTCAACCTGTCATCGTGTAGAGCCTCTGTGGCCTACCATCCACCTGTCTCATGTAGAGCCTCCGTGGCTAACATTCAACCTGTCATCGTGTAGAGCCTCTGTGGCCTACCATCCAACCTGTCATCGTGTAGAGCATCTGTGGCCTAACATCCAACCTGTCATCGTGTAGAGCCTTTGTGGCCTAACACCCAACCTGTCATCATGTAGAGCCTCCGTGCCCTAACATCCAACCTGTCATCATGTAGAGCCTCCGTGGCCTGACATTCAACCTGTCATCGTGTAGAGCCTCCGTGGCCTAACATTCAACCTGTCATCATGTAGAGCCTCCATGGCCTAACACTCAACCTGTCATCCTGTAGAGCCTCCGTGCACTAACATCCAATCTGTCATTGTGTAGAGCCTCTGGCTTAACATCCAACCTGTCATCATGTAGAGCCTCCGTGCCATAACATCCAACCTGTCATTGTGTAGAGCCTCCGTGGCCTAACACCCAACCTGTCATCGTGTAGAGCCTCCGTGGCCTAGCATCCAACCTGTCATCATGTAGAGCCTCCATGCCCTAACACCCAACCTGTCATCATGTAGAGCCTCCGTGCACTAACATCCAATCTGTCATTGTGTAGAGCCTCTGGCCTAACATCCAACCTGTCATCATGTAGAGCCTCCGTGCCATAACATCCAACCTGTCATTGTGTAGAGCCTCCGTGGCCTAACACCCAACCTGTCATCGTGTAGAGCCTCCGTGGCCTAACATCCAACCTGTCATCGTGTAGAGCCTCTGTGGCCTAACACCCAACCTGTCATCGTGTAGAGCCTCCGTGGCCTAGCATCCTGTAGAGCCTCCGTGCCCTAACACCCAACCGGTCATCGTGTAGAGCCTCCGTGCCCTAACACCCAACCTGTCATCGTGTAGAGCCTCCGTGGCCTAACATTCAACCTGTCATCGTGTAGAGCCTCTGTGGCTACCATCCAACCTGTCATCGTGTAGAGCATCTGTGGCCTAACATCCAACCTGTCATCATGTAGAGCCTCCGTGCCCTAACATCCAACCTGTCATCATGTAGAGCCTCCGTGGCCTGACATTCAACCTGTCATCGTGTAGAGCCTCCGTGGCCTAACATTCAACCTGTCATCATGTAGAGCCTCCATGGCCTAACACTCAACCTGTCATCCTGTAGAAGCCTCCGTGCATAACATCCAATCTGTCATTGTGTAGAGCCTCTGGCTTAACATCCAACCTGTCATCATGTAGAGCCTCCGTGCCATAACATCCAACCTGTCATTGTGTAGAGCCTCCGTGGCCTAACACCCAACCTGTCATCGTGTAGAGCCTCCGTGGCCTAGCATCCAACCTGTCATCATGTAGAGCCTCCATGCCCTAACACCCAACCTGTCATCATGTAGAGCCTCCGTGCACTAACATCCAATCTGTCATTGTGTAGAGCCTCTGGCCTAACATCCAACCTGTCATCATGTAGAGCCTCCGTGCCATAACATCCAACCTGTCATTGTGTAGAGCCTCCGTGGCCTAACACCCAACCTGTCATCGTGTAGAGCCTCCGTGGCCTAACATCCAACCTGTCATCGTGTAGAGCCTCTGTGGCCTAACACCCAACCTGTCATCGTGTAGAGCCTCCGTGGCCTAGCATCCTGTAGAGCCTCCGTGCCCTAACACCCAACCGGTCATCGTGTAGAGCCTCCGTGCCCTAACCCAACCTGTCATCGTGTAGAGCCTCCGTGGCCTAGCATCCAACCTGTCACCCTGTAGAGCCTCCGTGGCCTGACATCCAAACTGTCATCCTGTAGAGCCTCTGGCCTAACACCCAACCTGTCATCGTGTAGAGCCTCCGTGGCCTAACACCCAACATGTCATCGTGTAGAGCCTCCGTGGCCTAGCATCCAACCTGTCACCCTGTAGAGTCTCCGTGGCCTAACATCCAACCTGTCATCCTGTAGAGCCTCTGGCCTAACACCCAACCTGTCATCGTGTAGAGCCTCCGTGGCCTAACACCCAACATGTCATCGTGTAGAGCCTTGGCCTAACACCCAACCTGTCATCGTGTAGAGCCTCCGTGGCCTAACATCCAATCCATCATCGTGTAGAGCCTCCATGGCTTAACATCCACCTGTTATCGTGTAGAGCCTCCGTGCCTAACATCCTCGTGTAGAGCCTCTGTGGCATGTCATCATGTAGAGCCTCCGTGGCCTACCCAACCTGTCATCGTGTAGAGCCTCCGTGGCCTGTCATCATGTAGAGCCTCCATGGCCTGTCATCATGTAGAGCCTCTGTGGCCTAACATCCAACCTGTCATCGTGTAGAGCCTCTGTGGTCTAACACCCAACCTGTCATCGTGTAGAGCCTCCGTGGCCTAACATCCAACCTGTCATCATGTAGAGCCTCTGTGGCCTAACATCCAACCTGTCATCGTGTAGAGCCTCTGTGGTCTAACACCCAACCTGTCATCGTGTAGAGCCTCCGTGGCCTAACATCCAACCTGTCATCATGTAGAGCCTCCATAGCCTAACACCCAACCTGTCATCGTGTAGAGCCTCCGTGCCCTAACACCCAACCTGTCATTGTGTAGAGCCTCTGTGGCCTAACACCCAACCTGTCATCGTGTAGAGCCTCCGTGCCCTAACACCCAACCTGTCATTGTGTAGAGCCTCTGTGGCCTAACACCCAACCTGTCATCATGTAGAGCCTCCGTGGCCTGACATTCAATGGTGTGGTTGTGGTGTTGTGTGGTGTGTACTGTCATCGTGTAGAGCCTCCGTGGCCTAACATCCAACCTGTCATCGTGTAGAGCCTCCGTGGCCTGACATTCAACATGTCATCGTGTAGAGCCTCTGTGGCCTAACATCCAACCTGTCATTGTGTAGAGCCTCCGTGCCCTAACACCCAACCTGTCATCGTGTAGAGCCTCTGTGGCCTAACACCCAACCTGTCATTGTGTAGAGCTTCCGTGGCCTAACATCCAACCTGTCATCGTGTAGAGCCTCTGTGGTTGTTGTGTGGTGTGGTTGTTGTGTGGGTCGTGCACTAACACCCAACCTGTATTGTGTAGAGCCTCCGTGGCCTAACACCCAACCTGTCATCGTGTAGAGCCTCTGTGGCCTAATACCCAACCTGTCATCGTGTAGAGCCTCCGTGGCCTGGCATCCAACCTGTCATTCTGTAGAGCCTCCGTGGCCTAACATCCAACCTGTCATCGTGTAGAGCCTCTGTGGCCTAACATCCAACCTGTCATCGTGTAGAGCTTCCGTGGCCTAACATCCAACCTGTCATCATGTAGAGCCTCCGTGCCCTAACATCCAACCTGTCATCATGTAGAGCCTCCGTGCACTAACATCCAACCTGTCATCATGTAGAGCCTCCGTGCACTAACACACAACCTGTATTGTGTAGAGCCTCCGTGGCCTAACACCCAACCTGTCAGCGTGTAGAGTCGTGGCCTATCCCAACCTGTCATCGTGTAGCGCCTCCGTGGCCTGTCATCATGTAGAGCCTCTGTGGCCTAACATCCAACCTGTCATCGTGTAGAGCTTCCGTGGCCTAACATCCAACCTGTCATCGTGTAGAGCCTCCGTGCCCTAACATCCAACCTGTCATCGTGTATAGCCTCCGTGCCCTAACATCCAACCTGTCATCATGTATAGCCTCCGTGCACTAACACCCAACCTGTCATCATGTATAGCCTCCGTGCACTAACACCCAACCTGTCATCATGTATAGCCTCCGTGCACTAACATCCAACCTGTCATCATGTATAGCCTCCGTGCCCTAACACCCAACCGGTCATCGTGTAGAGCCTCCGTGCCCTAACATCCAACCTGTCATCGTGTAGAGCCTCCGTGGCCTAGCATCCAACCTGTCACCCTGTAGAGCCTCCGTGGCCTGACATACAAACTGTCATCCTGTAGAGCCTCTGGCCTAACACCCAACCTGTCATCGTGTAGAGCCTCCGTGGCCTAATACCCGACCTGTCATCGTGTAGAGCCTCTGTGGCCTGGCATCCAACCTGTCATCCTGTAGAGCCTCCGTGGCCTAACATCCAACCTGCCAACGTGTAGAGCCTCTGTGGCCCAACACCCAACCTGTCATCGTGTAGAGCCTCCGTGGCTTAACACCCAACCTGTCATCGTGTAGAGCCTCCGTGGCCTAACATCCAACCTGTCATCCTGTAGAGCCTCCGTGGCCTGACATTCAACCTGTCATCGTGTAGAGCCTCTGTGGCCTAACATCCAACCTGTCATTGTGTAGAGCCTCCGTGCCCTAACACCCAACCTGTCATCGTGTAGAGCCTCTGTGGCCTAACACCCAACCTGTCATTGTGTAGAGCTTCCGTGGCCTAACATCCAACCTGTCATTGTGTAGAGCCTCTGTGGCCTAACATCCAACCTGTCATCGTGTAGAGCCTCTGTGGCCTAACATCCAACCTGTCATCGTGTAGAGCTTCCGTGGCCTAACATCCAACCTGTCATCGTGTAGAGCCTCCGTGCCCTAACATCCAACCTGTCATCATGTAGAGCCTCCGTGCACTAACACCCAACCTGCATTGTGTAGAGCCTCCATGGCCTAACACCCAACCTGTCGGCGTGTAGAGCCTCCGTGGCCTAATACCCAACCTGTCATCGTGTAGAGCCTCCGTGGCCTGGCATCCAACCTGTCATCCTGTAGAGCCTCTGTGGCCTAACATCCAACCTGTCATTGTGTAGAGCTTCTGTGGCCTAACATCCAACCTGTCATCGTGTAGAGCCTCTGTGGTCTAACATCCAACCTGTCATCATGTAGAGCCTCCGTGGCCTAACACCCAACCTGTCATCATGTAGAGCCTACGTGGCCTAACACCCAACCTATCATCATGTAGAGCCTCCGTGGCCTAACACCCAACCTGTCATCATGTAGAGCCTCCGTGGCCTAACACCCAACCTATCATCATGTAGAGCCTCTATGGCCTAACACCCAACCTGTCATCATGTAGAGCCTCTGTGGCCTAACATACAACCTGTCATCGTGTAGAGCCTCTGTGGCCTAACATCCAACCTGTCATCGTGTAGAGACTCTGTGGCCTAACATCCAACCTGTCATCGTGTAGAGCCTCTGTGGCCTAACATCCAACCTGTCATCGTGTAGAGACTCTGTGGCCTAACATCCAACCTGTCATCATGTAGTCCCTCCGTGGCCTAACATCCAACCTGTCATCATGTAGTCCCTCCGTGGCCTGACATCCAACTTGTCATCCTGTACTAATAATCATTTTTCCCACACTGATTTGTTTGCGAGTGAGGAAGGTACCCAGCTGGCTTGTGATGGTGGTTATTCCGAGGTAACCGTCCAGGTCTGCAAGGGAACCTGGTGATCTTCCTCCACCATTTAATTTTGAAATGTTCCTATATCAAACAAAGCCGTTTTTGTGGCTCGAAATCCAGAACAAACAAAATGTACATTTTGATCCGGAGATAATTCGCTATTTGCAAGACTGTTGGCTATAAGTCGATGTGATCTTGAAGTGTTTGTTATTTTCTGAGAAATTAATTCTTAGAAAACATCTTTATGTACATACATACTATAAAGAGAATATTTGATTAAGTAATGCAAGCACTTCACTGATTAATTGTTCTATCCTGACAGCGTCTGTGGCGTCCACATCTACCTCAGTATTCACGGCCAGTAACCAGGTTTGTCGTATGGACGTCAATGAGGTTCTGTTATACGGTGAGAGGGCGGGGTTAGGGCTGGTCCTGGACTCTACCATCCCATCTAGTTGTATGCTGCAGGATCCGCCGGTTGTGACCAGGCTAGAGCCGCACACAGCATCGGAAAGGTAGTGGGTTTATGTCATTGTTAGCTCTATGGTGTAGAGTATCTGATGTCTGTAGTTAGCTATATAGAGCAGTGGTTCTTGACTGTGTAACTAGGCTTGTGGTGGCAAGCTGCAACAGACAGGTTAACAGTATCCAACATGTGTAGTTAGCTATATAGAGCAGTGGTTCTTGACTGTGTAACTAGGCTTGTGGTGGCAAGCTGCAACAGACAGGTTAACAGTATCCAACATGTGTAGTTAGCTATATAGAGCAGTGGTTCTTGACTGTGTAACTAGGCTTGTGGTGGCAAGCTGCAACAGACAGGTTAACAGTATCCAACATGTGTAGTTAGCTATATAGAGCAGTGGTTCTTGACTGTGTAACTAGGCTTGTGGTGGCAAGCTGCAACAGACAGGTTAACAGTATCCAACATGTGTAGTTAGCTATATAGAGCAGTGGTTCTTGACTGTGTAACTAGGCTTGTGGTGGCAAGCTGCAACAGACAGGTTAACAGTATCCAACATGTGTAGTTAGCTATATAGAGCAGTGGTTCTTGACTGTGTAACTAGGCTTGTGGTGGCAAGCTGCAACAGACAGGTTAACAGTATCCAACATGTGTAGTTAGCTATATAGAGCAGTGGTTCTTGACTGTGTAACTAGGCTTGTGGTGGCAAGCTGCAACAGACAGGTTAACAGTATCCAACATGTGTAGTTAGCTATATAGAGCAGTGGTTCTTGACTGTGTAACTAGGCTTGTGGTGGCAAGCTGCAACAGACAGGTTAACAGTATCCAACATGTGTAGTTAGCTATATAGAGCAGTGGTTGTTGACTGTGTAACTAGGCTTGTGGTGGCAAGCTGCAACAGACAGGTTAACAGTATCCAACATGTGTAGTTAGCTATATAGAGCAGTGGTTGTTGACTGTGTAACTAGGCTTGTGGTGGCAAGCTGCAACAGACAGGTTAACAGTATCCAACATGTGTAGTTAGCTATATAGAGCAGTGGTTGTTGACTGTGTAACTAGGCTTGTGGTGGCAAGCTGCAACAGACAGGTTAACAGTATCCAACATGTGTAGTTAGCTATATAGAGCAGTGGTTGTTGACTGTGTAACTAGGCTTGTGGTGGCAAGCTGCAACAGACAGGTTAACAGTATCCAACATGTGTAGTTAGCTATATAGAGCAGTGGTTGTTGACTGTGTAACTAGGCTTGTGGTGGCAAGCTGCAACAGACAGGTTAACAGTATCCAACATGTGTAGTTAGCTATATAGAGCAGTGGGTATCCAACATGTGTAGTTAGCTATATAGAGCAGTGGTTCTTGACTGTGTAACTAGGCTTGTGGTGGCAAGCTGCAACAGACAGGTTAACAGTATCCAACATGTGTAGTTAGCTATATAGAGCAGTGGAAGGGACTAGCTATATAGAGCAGTGGAAGGGACTAGCTATATAGAGCAGTGGAAGGGACTAGCTATATAGAGCAGTGGAAGGGACTAGCTATATAGAGCAGTGGAAGGGACTAGCTATATAGAGCAGTGGTAGGGACTAGCTATATAGAGCAGTGGAAGGGACTAGCTATATAGAGCAGTGGAAGGGACTAGCTATATAGAGCAGTGGAAGGGACTAGCTATATAGAGCAGTGGAAGGGACTAGCTAACTATATGTGGATGCGTCTTCTTCCACCAATAAATACTGGAAAGTTGTCATATGTCATTAAGCGTTTAATTAACACTACTGTTTTGGAGAATGTTAAAAGAGATAGAGATTGTCTCACATCGAGAAGCAGCCCTAGGTATTTTACATGCCTTGTGTTAATAAGTAAGACATGTGTGTGTTTTACGTTTATTTATCGTCGCTACCGGTTGCCCATATGAGCGACGCCTTCTGAAGAGATTTTAGATTTTGGAGGATAGTGCATGATACAGACAGAGATCCATTCCAGAGTCTCCTCTGG
>JABXNX010003627.1:0-25502 GCA_014843695.1 Archivesica marissinica | reverse complement strand
TGTACCTTAGGTATGCAATGGTATTGAGATATATGTTATACATTAGGTATGCAATGGTACTGAGATAGTTATACTTTAGGTATGCAATGGTACTGAGATAGTTATACTTTAGGTATGCAATGGCACTGAGATAGTTATACTTTAGGTATGCAATGGTACTGAGATAGTTATACTTTAGGTATGCAATGGTACTGAGATAGTTATACTTTAGGTATGCAATGGTACTGAGATAGTTATACTTTAGGTATGCAATGACCAACACAACAAAACACAACCAAACAACCACAACAAACAAAACAACAAACAAACACAACAAACAACAACAACAAAAAAAAACAACAAAAAAAACACCAAAAAAACAACAAAAAAACACCCACAAAAATAGTTATACTTTAGGTATGCAATGGTACTGAGATAGTTATACTTTAGGTATGTAATGGTACTGAGATAGTTATACTTTAGGTATGCAATGATACTGAGATAGTTATAATTTAGGTATGCAATGGTACTGAGATAGTTATACTTTAGGTATGCAATGGTACTGAGATAGTTATACTTTAGGTATGCAATGGTACTGAGACAGTTATACTTTAGGTATGCAATAATACTGAGATAGTTATACTTTAGGTATGCAATGGTATTGAGATAGTTACACTTTAGGTATGCAATGGTACTGAGATAGTTATACTTTAGGTATGCAATGGTACTGAGATAGTTATACTTTAGGTATGCAATGGTACTGAGATAGTTATACTTTAGGACAAACAAAACACTATGCAATGGTACTGAGATAGTTATACTTTATATATGCAATGGTACTGAGATAGTTATACTTTAGGTATGCAATGATACTGAGATAGTTATACTTTAGGTATGCAATGGTACTGAGATAGTTATACTTTAGGTATGCAATGGTACTGAGATAGTTATACTTTAGGTATACAATGGTACTGAGATAGTTATACTTTAGGTATGCAATGGTACTGAGATAGTTATACTTTAGGTATACAATGGTACTGAGTGAGTTATTCTCTAGCTATGCAATGGTACTGAGTTAGTTATACTTTAGGTATGCAATGGTACTGAGATAGTTATACTTTAGGTATGCAATGGTACTGAGATAGTTATACTTTAGGTATGCAATGGTACTGAGATAGTTATACTTTAGGTATGCAATGGTACTGAGATAGTTATACTTTAGGTATGCAATGGTACTGAGATAGTTATACTTTAGGTATGCAATGTACATTTAATTAGTTAACAGATTTTGTGACACCGGTTGAAAGATAAACAATAGATTGTACTGTTTCTTTCGTTTGATTTTGTTTTGATTTGAAAGAGACTATAGGTCTGGTAATTTATTTCGTTTAAGATTGTTTTGGTCACTTACAACAGCAGAGTGAGCACTTGCTATATATAAGTTCAAAACAAACCTGTTTTCTAAAAGTGATGTACGCACATTCATTGCATTGCATTTGTGAATGAGGATTGGAGATACGAAGAGAGCTTAATGAACTTAACATGTTTTCTGAATACGGCCCAATGTACATGTATATTATTGTATTTTTATAGTTTCGAATTGTATTATATTGTTTATTTGAAGGTACAAAACAGCCTAATAAAATAAAGAAAATACTTTACTAATGTTCGTTAGTTTAGTTTATAATGAATGTGGTTTCAGGTTCATGTCTAGTCAGGTGATGTTTCCACGAATCTTGATGATACATTTGCTCGTGCCAATGAAAATCGAATCAGCATCGGTTTGAGGCAAGCGATTACAAATTCAAGAAACAGTGACTTATCTCTCGAAAGAAAGGAAGCCCAACTGCAATATCCAATGTTTCTAAGTTCAAACGTGGAATCCCAAGAATCACACCTCACCCATGCATGCCTTCAGAGCAGCTTTGTAAGATATTAGCTAAGTGTAAGCTAACCCAGACGGATCTGTAGTCCAGTGGTAACATGCTGGACTGGTAATCCAGGGATCGCAGGTTCGATCCCCCATCTGACCCTAATACAATTAACAGTCCTACAGATGGGACGTTAAACAGAGGTATCGTGTCGGTGCTTTACACCGTGCACGTTAAACAACCAGAGGAGACTCTGTAATGGGTATCATTGCACTACCCTCCAAAAATCTAAAATGACTAATCTCTTCAGGAGGCGTCGCTTATATGGGCAACCGGTAGCGACGATAAATAAACGTAGAACACACACACACACCATACAGAAACCATTGATGTAGATGTTTGTCTTTACTGTTTAATATGGAAAACAATTTAAACAATATTTTTTTGATAATTCTTCTAAAATTTGCAGCAGTACAGAACTGGAATGAGCCGTTCATCGCTAAATAACAGAGTTCATTGCTAAAGTAAAGCCTAATGTACATGTATTCGGTCATGTAAAACATCTAAAAAATAATTATTAAAAATAATAAAATTGTTGTTAATTGTAATGATTTAATTTATAAAATTTGCATTTACACTTCATTCACTACTACAATACACCACTCACTGCTGGATTACACTACCCACTGCTGGAATACACTACTCGTACATTTCCCCATTGCTCACTGCCAGCAGTACAGAACTGGAATGAGTCGCACACTGCTAAATCACACCGCTCATTGCCGAAGTAAATCTAATCAGCTTGTTTCCGGCTACCCAACCGACCGTTCAGGATAAAAATCCAAATTTTATTTTATTAAAAATAAATAAAACATTTATTTGTTTGGCATAATTTGCATTTGCACTAGAATACACTGCTGTATTACACTACTCACTGCTAGCAGTACAGCAGTACCTGACAGTACACTGCTCACTGCTACCTTCACCCACATATGCAAGTCTGAATAAAAGTTCTATTCTGTTCTTATACCTTCTTGTTGACGAAATGTGTTAATGTGCTACTGACATGTGCTAATATTTCATAGGTGTACATTTGTACATATGACTGATCATTCTGATATATGAGGTTAAATGAAAGCCATGTATGAGGTTAAATGAAAGCCATGGTGAAATGTCCTCGTGCTTGTAAATTATTTCTAAATATACAGTTGATGCACATTCAACTGTCTCAGTTAACTATTATTTGCATACACGTTTGTTTAGTGCACTTTCTAGATACGTATATTATATGATTAGGGACAATAGTTTATGTATCCGGAGTGGTATAAGCTTACCATTACTCAACAGTTGCTTATCCTCAACAATAATAGTAGAGATTGCCAAGATTGCAAAATGATAATGTATGCTTACATTTATCTCGTGAGTAATCACAACACAATGATGGTTACAACACAATACAGTTACTGCCACCGGACTGTTAGAGTGCTTCATGGTTGTAACCACCCCGAGGAGAGACAGAAATTATGAAAACCAGACCCCTGTGCTGCACATCCACAAAAACAAGTATCTATTAAATGCCGACCATTTATACTAAACTCAATACTCTATGCTAAAAATATAGCTCCATACTTTATTCTGATGGGAACCAACCTTCCTCTATTCTAGACTTAAATGATGAAAACCAAATCAGAGGTCGTACATACACAGTAGCCATATGTATAATATATATTAGAGAAACCTTTAAACTGTCAAAATAAAGATTAAAACATATATTGGTTATTGCAATTGTATAGCTCATTCCTTAATATAAAGTCATATTTCACGGAACTGACACGGTACTGTTTTACTCTGCTGTAAATGTAAAAGAAAGTACTTACCCTTAGTAGACGGGACCGGGACTGAAATACATCAATAACATTATGTTAGTAACTGTCATGTACACAAGAATGAACATCATTAGCAGTATATGTGAAACGATGGAAACTGTTAAATAGATTAATGCTAGGCTAACATCTAGCAAACAAATACGAACAATGAGCATTCATAGTCATATATATATATACTAGTACATACATATATAGTTCACAGTAGACGCTAAGCAGCTCTCGATATACCTTGACTATTCGGATACAACTGAATGGTCCCTCAATCGGTCAAGCCTATACTCAATTCATCAGTATATCTAGTATTTGCCTCAGTCTCGTAAGAATATACTCGATTCATCAACATAACACGTGTTTTGTCTCATTGCCCCACCTATACTCGACTCCTCAACATAGTGTTTGTTTCTCTGTTAAGTCGAAATTCGATTTAGAATCATTATCTCTAGTAATTGCCTCAATACGTCAAGCTCATACACGATTTATCATCATAATCACAGTTATCGCCTCGCTCTTTTTACACAACATGTAATCTGACGTCAATTAAAAGTTGTTGATGTTGTACTGTATGCAATACAATACATTACATTTATTGCATACACATAGTGACATATAATATGCTCATAGCAAATACACATAATTCCAAAGTAAACAGTCATGGATTTTCAGAGAGTTTTTAACAAATACAAAATATTTTAATTGTGGAAATCTTAGTCTAAGTTATCTTCTTATCAAATTACCAAAATAAATAAATTTAGACAGTTTTAATAATAATGCCTTTGATTAGATTGTTAACAGGTTGGTCATTTATTGCAATGTAGACTAGGTATAGTAGTACCTTTTTAAATAGTTGTGTCATAGATTAGTATATTTAGGGCATATTAAGAGGAAATTCACTTTCTATCATATTCATACTGCATTGAGTACATAGTCGTTGGTGCCTCGGTAAATTTAGGTAGCGTCCCCTTTCAATAAAAAGATCATAAATTTAGTTATTGCTGTTCTATGTTTACTTTCAGTTATGATGTTCATATAAGTTTCGAATGTAAAATAATGCTTAAATAAACAATATGTTTCTAGTTGTGTTGAATTATTTAAATGTCGAATACCAGCTTTGTTGATATATATCTAGTAGCAATCTTTGTTTGAATTTTTGTAACATATTAAACTGATGCCGCCAAAAATATGTTAGACCACAATGATCAGGACTAATTTTAACTTGATAGGCCCAGATTTTATTATAGGCAAGTTTCAATATCTGTTTATGTTTTATAAATAAAATGACCTATCGCTTAGAGTTAATAGTTTAATCCAGTATGTAATCATTAAAACGACGTATAGTTGAGCGTATATTGTATGTATATGTGTTGAGCGTCTTACAGGCAAAACTTCTTTACATAATTTAGAGTGTAAGGATTCAACATCTAGACCCAAGTGATAGCACCAGATTTCAGCCGAATAATTTTAATATCGGTACGACACGAGTGTCAGCTAATTGCATTTCCTTTGAAACTGGTAACTCCAACTGATTATAAACAATAAACAAAGTATGCATGGAACACGAGGCATGTGTGCTATACGTTTTTGAGTACGATTCCAAATACCGTTTTCATATAAATGAACTCCAAGATATTTAAATGACGTAACCACTTCAATAAGTGAATAATAAATATAAGTCATAAGATGTGTATACATTTCCGAAAATAATGATTTAAGTATTATTTATATTAAGACGTAAACCCCATACATTACAATATGATCTGTCAATATTCATTTCAATGAAATGGGATCGTGAGAAAATACGACTGCATCATCGTCATATAGCTTATAGTTTACCCTTCCCACAATTGCATCGTTACTTTGAGCTTGAAGCACACCGCGTGACACCAGCTATGGTGCATATGCAGTGAGTAGATGTACGCCGACAACTTCACTTGCAACTTCTAGTTTGCTCTGCCCAATTTTACATCATGCACAGATATACATGTATAGTACACTGAGCTCCACAATCCGAGATTCGCCTGCGCATCATGTTTACAAATAGGTAGGCCACGTTCCACTACACAATATAGACACACGTTAAAATAAGAAACGTTATTAAAACATGTTGGCGTCAATATCCAATGTAGAAGTCGTGATAGCTCAACGGGAGTGTGATGGATTCCATCAGGAATGAGGTCTCGCGAGTGCTTAATACATATTATAAGAACATGTTTCGCAATCAAACTAAAATAAATGTGTTTAAACTTTAAACTAATATTCGGTAAGTACATTTATCATGTCTCACGCTCTGTGGTCTATAGTTTACGGGCTGAGGTCTATAGCTTACGGGCTGTGGTTTATAGCTTACAGATTGTGGTTTATAGCTAACGGGCTGAGGTTTACAGTTTACAGGATGTGGTTTATAGTTTACATGCTGTGGTTTATAGCTTACAGGCTGTGGTCTATAGCTCACGGGCTGTGATTTACTGTTTACAGGCTGTGTTTTACTGCTTACAGGCTGTGGTTTATAGCTTACGAGCTGGGGTTTATAGCTTACAGGCTGTGGTTTATAGCTTACAGGCTGTGGTTTATAGCTTACGGGCTGTGGTTTATAGCTTACGGGCTGTGTTTTACTGCCTCCAGGATGTGGTTTATATCTTACCTACTGTGGTTTATAGCTTACGGGCTGTGGTTTATAGCTTACAGGCTGTGGTTTATAGCTTACGGGCTGAGGTTTATAGACTACAGGCTGTGCTTTACTGCTTACAAGCTGTGGTTTATAGCTTACGGGCTGTGGTTTATAGCTTACGGGCTGTGATTTATAACTTACAGGCTGTGGTTTATAGCTGACAGGCTGTGGTTTATAGCTTACGGACTGTGGTTTACAGTTTACAGGATGTGGTTTATAACTTACAGACTGTGGTTTATAGCTTACAGGCTGTGGTTTATAGCTTACGGACTGTGGTTTACAGTTTACAGGATGTGGTTTATAGCTTACAGGCTGTGGTTGATAGCTTACAGGCTGTGGTTTATAGCTTACGGACTGTGGTCTACAGTTTACAGGATGTGGTTTATAGCTTACAGGCTGTGGTTTATAGATTACGCTCTGTGGTTTATAGCTTACGGGCTATGTTTTACAGCTTACAGGCTGTGGTTTATAGCTTACATGCTGTGGTCTATAGCTTACGGACTGTGGTCTACAGTTTATAGGATGTGGTTTATAGCTTACAGGCTGTGGTTTATAGATTACGCTCTGTGGTTTATAGCTTACGAGCTATGTTTTACAGCTTACATGCTCTGGTTGATAGCTTACAGGCTATGGTCTATAGCTTACGGACTGTGGTCTACAGTTTACAGGATGTGGCTTATAGCTTACAGGCTGTGGTTTATAGATTACGCTCTGTGGTTTATAGCTTATGGGCTATGTTTTACAGCTTACAGGCTGTGGTTTATAGCTTACGGGATGAGGTATACAGTGTGCAGGCTGTGGTTTACAATTACAGCTTACGGGATGAGGTTTACAACTCAAGAATTGTGGTTTATAGCTTACAGGCTGTGGTTTATAGCTTACAGGCTGTGGTTTATAGCTTACAGGCTGTGGTTTATAGCATACAGGCTGTGGTTTATAGCTTACAGGCTGTGGTTTATAGCTTACAGGCTGTGGTTTATAGCTTACGGGCTGTGGTTTATAGCTTACAGGCTGTGGTTTATAGCTTACAGGCTGTGGTTTATAGCTTACAGGCTGTGGTTTATAGCTTACAGGCTGTGGTTTATAGCTTACAGACTGTGGTATTTAGCTCACGCTCTGTGGTTTTTAGCTTACGTGCTGTGGTATACAACTCACGGATTGTGGTTTATAGCTCACGCTCTGTGGTCTACAGCTTACGGGCTGTGTTTTCAACTTACACGTTGTGATTTACAGATTACGGGCTGAGGTTTACAGTTTACAGGCTGTGATTGATAGCTTACAAGCTGTGGTATACAGCTTACGGATTGTGGTTTACAACTCACAGACTGTGGTTTATAGCTCACGCTCTGTGGCTTACAGCTTACAGGCTGTGGGTTATAGCTCACGCTCTGTGGTTGATAGCTTACAGGCTGTTGTATACAGCTTACGGATTTTGGTTTACAACTCACAGACTGTGGTTAATAGCTCACGCTCTGTTGTTTATAAATTATGGGCTGTGATATACAGCGCACATGCTGAGATTTACAAGCTGTGGTTTATAGCTTACGGGATGTGGTTGATAGCTTACATGATGTGGTTTACAACTTACAGGCTGTGGTTTATAGCTTACGGGATGTGGCATACAGCTTAGGACTGAGGTCGATAGCTTACAGGTTGTGGTTTATAGTTTACGGGCTATGGTTTACAGCTTACGTGCTGTGGTTTACAGCTTACAGGCTGTGGTTTATAGCTTACGGGCTGAGGTTTACAGCTTACATGCTCTGGTTTATAGCTTACGGGCTGTGGTATATAGCTTGCGGACTGTCGTTTACAGCTCACGGGCTGTGGCTATAGCTGACTGGATGTGGGTTATAACTGACAGACTGTGGTTTATAGCTTACATACTGTGGTTTACTGTATATGGGCTGCTGTTTATGGCTTACGGGAATGTGTGGTATAGTTTATGGGTTGTGACTTACAGATTACATTGTGTGGTTTACATCTTATGGACTATGCTAAATTTATAAGCAGCTTTATAGTTGTCAGGATGTTGTTGCTGTCTGTGATTTACAGTGTTTGGGATGTTTACAGTTTGCTGTCTCTCTTGTACAGTGTTCGGGATATATACAGTTTGCTGTCTGTGTTTACAGTGTTCAGACTGTAGATTACAGCTTGCTGTCTGCTTTACAGTTTACTGGATGGGGTTTACAGCATTCGGCCTCCACGCACTTTAAATACACCCAATATAGTTCATTCCCCGATGGAAACTATTCACTCGCGATTCATTCCTTAAAGGAATATGGCTTACAGTTTACGGGGTGTGGATTAAATGCAGATCAAGTGCTGTGATTTACAGTTTACAGCCTGTTGCTTACCGCCTGCATGCAGTGCTTTATAGAGCACCTGTTGTTGTCTACAGCTTACAGACTGTGGCTTACAGTTTACGTAATGTGGTTTACAAATTAAGTAATGAGCTTTACAGTTTACGGGCTGTTGTCTATAGTTTACGGGCTGTTGTCTACATCATGTGGTTTAGAGGATAGCCGGGTAATATTTAGAAATTACGAATGGGCTGTTGTTTACAGCTGCCAAGCTGCGATTTACAGCTTTCGAGCTGGGATTTACAAGCTTACGAGCTGGGGTTTACAGATTACGGGCTGGGGTTTACAGATTACGGGCTGGGGTTTACAGATTACGAGCTGGGGTTTACAGATTACGGGCTGGGGTTTACAGATTACGAGCTGGGGTTTACAGCTTTCGAGCTGAGGTTTACAGCTTACGAGCTGGGGTTTACAGATTACGGGCTGGGGTTTATAGATTACGAGCTGGGGTTTACAGATTACGGACTGTTATAACTATATGGAATTGCCCCTCTGTGTTTACATATTACGGGGTTGTGCTTTACTGTTTATGGGCTGTCGTTTACAGCTTATGTTGTGTTGTTTAGATATTACGTAAGGGTTGCGGTTTACAGCTTGCACACTGGTCTACCGCTTGCAGGATGCTGTTCAGAGATTATATACGGGCTGTAGTTTACAACTTACACTGTAGTTTACAGCTTACGTGGTTGCTGTCGGTTTACAGATTATGCGATGTGTTTTACAGCTTAAGTGCTTTGGCTTACCGGTTCCAGTTTGTGCTTTACATAGTACAGGCTATTATAGTTATATGGAATTGCCCATCCGTGTTTACCGATTACGTGAATGTGCTTTACTACGTACGGGTCATGGCTTACAGCTTACATTATGTGGTTTACAGCATACGGTCTGTGTTTTACTGCATACGGTTGTGTTTTTGTATTTTACGCGTTACGGGTTATGGATTGCAGCTTACGGGATGTGGTTCATAGTTTACAGGCTATGCTTTATAGAGTACTGGCTGTGCTATATATTACGCCAAATAGCACCACACACTTCAGAAGTAGCTTATGATTTACCTTTGCATAAATGTTCTGTTCTGTTTTTATACATTCTTGTTGACGAAATGTGCTATTCTGTTTTTATACATTCTTGTTGACGAAATGTGCTAATGTGCTACTGACATGTGCTAATATTTCACACGCGCACATATTACTGATCATACTGATTTGTGAGGTTAAATGAAAGCCATGTGTGAGCTTAAATGAAAGCCAGGTGTGAGATTAAATGAAAGCCATGTGTGAGGTTAAATGAAAGCCAGGTGTGAGGTTAAATGAAAGCCATGTACGACCATATATCGGTAAAATGTCCTCGTGTTTGTCAATTATTTCTGAATATACAGCTGGTGCACATTCAACTGTTTAAATTAACTATTATTTACATATACTTATGTATAGTGCACTTTATTGATACTACTATGGTGTATTATATGATTAGGGACAATTGTTTATGTATCCGGAGTGGTATAATCTTACCATATGAATATTCGTTGACCTCTAAAAGAGAGAGCTCAATCTGCACTAACAAGTACCATCATTGATCAGGTCAGATGGTGCAATTGCTGCTTTATTATTCACATAAACGTATGCAATCAGATATCAAACCAAGACTGCAAACTAATATATGACGCAAAGCGGCACTGGTATAATATTCTAGAGTAGGATGGCCAATATGTAAAATCGCAGGTCATTTTGTTATTTTTTAAAATTGTGAGTGTAAACATGCGAATGTAGACGTCCATGCGACCATCGTTTGATAGACAGATGATTGCTGCGGAGAACTCAAATAGTGGATTTACAAGTAAGTTTAAATACTGGCATATTACGGTTGATAGTGATGGGGTATCATTTTTAAACGTGCTTGGAATGGCGTAAGAAAATGTTTATGTATAAAATGTATAGTGTAAAGCCTATATAGTGTATCACAGTGTTTACAGGCTGTGGTTTACAATTACAGCTTACAACAGCCCTTTATCGTATGAAATAAAATATATTTGAAAAATTCAAATTTTACGTACGCGCACTTGTTTACAATCGGAACCTGATATACATTCGGAATGCATCGTCAAACATGGCATAACCGCAGTTGTTTCACGCATGTGCGCTATGCGTGTTTACATTTCGTGTGTTGATAAACAAATTCGCTTATACGATGGTTTGTATTTATTCGAATTGTATCGTTTCTGAGCGACTATTTCGATTTTTGTAAACACACGCACATTAGTATTTATATTTTACCCTAAACATCCTTATTAAGATGTAATGCTGCTTAAAGCAAAATGGTATGCGAAAGCATAATGCATCATGTAGTCAGAATCAACGCAATGCATATGATACAGACTCGCCAATGGCAAAACTAACTTCTCCCTCGAACAGAGTTAAAATGCTCTCGACTGCATAGAGGGCTGACTCATTTGCAAGCGTATGTGCTCAAGAAGCACAACGCACTTCACCACCTGTGACGTTACAATTATTGTGCATCTGTCCATTGAACCGACGACATGTTGTAGTGCCACTGCATCTATATGCGGGAACACATGCGTTATTTACGCTACATCTAGCACACAGTGCCAGACATCTGCAGATTGCTTAATTACTAACAGTGTAACCTCATCTGACAGTGTTACGGATAATTATGCATTTTGAAAGAGAAGGATATCCCACTGAGAAACATACGTCTTTTTTACAATACTAACAGTCTAAGTGCACATATTAATATACCAAGTGAATTTGATGATGTTGCATCATGCGATGAATATTGTCATGACGACATACTAGTCAGGAAGTGGAATAGTATGATTGATTATTTGAAAGACAGAGCTGAAGAGGGCTGTAAACGCTTCCCGAGTGGGCGAGGTCGGCGGAGAAATTGGAACAATGATATACATGTATCCGCATGAAAATAACGGACCATGGTCAGATCTTGATCAGTCAATATGTACTCAACTACAGCGCGTGGTAAATGGGGTGTTGCCATACTTTATATGTCTGTTATATCAGAGCATTACGCAAATTGACTACATTGACAGCGATCGCATTATCGGCATAGAAATAGTAGACAGCGTCCAATTTTTATTTTTCCTGTGTATATATGCCAGCTGACAACAATATTTCATCACCAATAAGGAGCGCATATCTGATCATCAGATGATAGCAGAACATTTGAATTCAGGAAAAGTGTATGCAAAACAATAGTGGACCCAATTTTAGAGCATTTTGTATACGGTAAACTGCTCGCAAACAGAGACCAAGCAAACTGAGACACATTCCAGTCTCCTATGGTTCTTTTATGTACACTGTGTAAAGAACTGACACGAAACCGATTATATAACTTCAACAATTACACAATTTACCTGCCCCACAATGGTAATTTATTCAATGGAAAACGAAATAGCATGTTTATATAGTTTTATCGGTATTTGGTAATGCAAAGTTAAAACTCAATATGCATAAGTTATGGATCATATATAAGGTTATGTGCAAAATAAGTGCAAGAGAGCGTTAGAAGCTTACAGTTTACCCTTCCCACAATTGCATGGTTACTTGGAGCGTGCAGCACACCGCATGACACCAGTCATGGTGCACATGACGTGAGTAGATGTACGCAGACACCTTCGCTTATTGACATTGCAATTTCTAGTTTTCTCCGCCCAATTTTACATCATGACCATGGTCTGCACAGTGATACATGTACAGTACACTGAGCTCCACTATCCGAGATTCGCATGCGCATCATGTTTGCAAATCGGTAGGCCAAGCTTTCCACTACCCAATATAGACATACGTTAAAATAAGAAACGTTATTAAAACATGTTGGCCTCAATATCCAGTGTGGAAGTCGTATAGCCGTTACGAGTGTGCCCTTAAGCGAGGCATTTAAATTCCACATTGCTTCTTCTCTTTCCCGCGTGGCGATGGATTCCATCAAGAATGAGGCCTCGAGAGTGCTTAATAAAAAGTGTAAGAACTTGTTTCGCAATCGAGCTAAAATAAATTTGTTTAACCTAATATTCGGTAAGTACACTTTTCATGTCTCAGCATCTTTTTATGAAAAACCTGACACAGAAAGCGCTCACATATACTGAATCTAGTAAACGTTTGATGATAACTGGATCTTCTGATGTTCCTTTAGAAATACAAATGGGTGTTCCTGTTTCCCGTTATGATATAAGAACAAATCATGAGGAAGCAGATGTTATCATCACTCAACAAGCAGTATATGCCGCAACACAAGGAGCCAAATGTGTTAAAGTTATATGTGACGACACTGATGTCTTCGTGCTTCTCCTTCACTTTTATTCCCTGACTAAATTGTCTTCCATGATGTTGATGGAGGGTACTAGTGGTGAACGGACGATGGTCGATATCGGGGCAACTGCAGCAAAACACCAATTGATCATACTAAGTTTACTAGCTGCCGATGCACTTACAGGATGCGACACCATAGTGAGATTGACCGGTATTGGCAAATTCAAGGTTATCAAACAATTAGAAAAGGGAACAGAAATCAGACTTCTAGGTGAACTTGATTGTAACACTGATGAGGTAGTAACCGAAGCCACAACTTTCATCGCTGGATGCTATGGAAAAGCAGGAAATAGCATGTCCGATGTATGTTATGAAGTTTGGAAGACACAGGTTGGAAGAAAAGCAATGAGGAAGATGCCAAAACTTCAGACACTCCCACCAACGTCCGAGTCATTTCGAGAAAATGTCAAGCGGGCCCATTTTCAAACATGTGTATGGAAGTCGTCACTGGATCCCATTCCACCAGACCTTGATGCTGAGCAGTTTGGATGGAGAAAAGACATACCATCAAAAGTACTTGTTCCTGTAACAGTACTAGACAACAAAACACCAGCTCCACCATGCGTCATGAATCTCATAAGCTGTAGTTCTGAAACTCCTTGTATTACAAATAGCTGTGGTTGCAACAATGCAAATCTAGCATGTGCAATATTTTGCAAATGTAATGAAACTAGTAATTGTGAAAAAAAGTGTACCAAAGAAGCATTATTGGACGATGACAGTGATAATCGCGATTCTGAAAGTGACACAGAAAGTTGAACATATTCGTTTCACTACACAGTGTATAAATAGAAAATGTATAATAAATATTGTGTACATATTCAAAACATGTATACTATTTGTTTTGAATACTACAACATGTATTGAAAAGTTAAGTTGAAATATTAGTTTATATTTTAAGTGACTACTATTAGCTAAAATTTGAATATACAATTGTCCAATTTACCATTGTTGAAACAGTGATAAAAATACAGTTTTCATACTTTGGTGGCCATTTTGTCGGCCATTTTGGGATTTAGAACCTGCCTATAAATACTTTTGAGTCTACAAATACAATAATAACACAAGTTATACCATTATGTATGATTTAGGGTATGTGAAATAACTATTAAGACGAAATACAAAGGTATAGACCGCTTTATAATTTTTGGCGGCCATCTTGGATTATTTCAAAATGCTCAAGGGTGACAAAGTGTCATACAACAGATTCTAAGAGAGGACATCTTCCTGAACAATTTGATACCAAAACATTTTGTGTGTACTCCAAAGTTAGGTTACCCCCTTTGGCATCTGGACTATACGGGCTGTGTTTTACTGCATCCGGTTGTGTTTTTGTATTTTACACGTTACGGGTTATGGATTGCAGCTTACGGGATGTAGTTTACAGGCTATTCTTTATAGTGTACTGGCTTTGCTATATATTACATCAAATAACACCACACACTTCAGAAGTAGCTTATAATTTACGTTTGCATAAATGTTCTGTTCTGTTTATATACATTCTTGTTGACGAAATGTGCTAATGTGCTAGTGACATGTGCTAATATTTCACATGCGCACATATGACTGATCATTCTGATTTGTGAGGTTAAATGAAAGCCATGTGTGAGCTTAAATGAAAGCCAGGTGTGAGGTTAAATGAAAGCCAGGTGTGAGCTTAAATGAAAGCCATGTATTACCATGTATCGGTAAAATGTCCTCGTGTTTTTCAATTATTTCTGAATATACAGCTGGTGCACATTCAACTGTTTAAATTAACTATTATTTGCATATACTTATGTATAGTGCACTTTATTGATACTATTATGGTGTATTATATGATTAGGGACAATTGTTTATGTATCCGGAGTGGTATAAGCTTACCATTACTCAACATTTTCTTATCTTCAACAATAATAGTAGCAATATGAATATTCGTTGACCTCTAAAAGAAAGAGCTCAATCTGCACTAACAAGTACCATCATTGATCAGGCCAGATGGTGCAATTGCTGCTTTATTATTCACATAAACGTATGCAATCAGATACCAAACCAAGACTGCAAACTAATATATGACGCAAAGCGGCACTGGTATCATATTCTATAGTAGGATGGCCAATATGTAAAATCGCAGGTCATTTTGTTATTTTTTAAAATTGTGAGTGTAAACATGCGAATGTAGACGTCCATGCGACCATCGTTTGATAGACAGATGATTGCTGCGGATAACTCAAATAGTGGATTTACAAGTAAGTTTAAATACTGGCATATTACGGTTGATAGTGATGGGGTATCATTTTTAAACTTGCTTGGAATGGCGTAAGAAAATGTATATGTATAAAATGTATAGTGTAAAGCCTATAGTGTACCACAGTGTTCTTAAAACATCTCTATAGCGTATGAAATAAAATATATTTGAAAAATTCAAATTTTACGTATGGGTAGCAATGCTGCTACCCATTCTTAAATTATAATTTGTATAATTAGTAAACAGTGTTTTTTTTGCAATAAAACACACTGGAAACCGAAAGTAGGAATTTCCGAGTCGGTCGGTCACGCGCACTTGTTTACAATCGGAACCTGATTTACATTCAGAATGCATCGTCCTCCTTCGGCAATGAGGAAAACAAACATGGCATAACCGCTGTTGTTTCACGCATGCGCGCGCTGTGCGTGTTTACATTTCGTGTGTTGATAAACAAATTCGCTTATACGACGGTTTGTATTTATTCGAATTGTATCGTTTCTGAGCGACTCTTTCGATTTTTGTAAACACACGCACATTAGTATTTATATTTTACCCTAAACATCCTTATTAAGATGTAATGCTGCTTTAAGCAAAATGGTATGCGAAAGCATAATGCATCATGTAGTCAGAATCAACGCAATGCATATGATACAGACTCACCAATGGCAAAACTAACTTCTCCCTCGAACAGAGTTAAAATGCTCTCGACTGCATAGAGGGCTGACTCATTTGCAAGCGTATGTGCTCAAGAAGCACAACGCACTTCACCACCTGTGACGTTACAATTATTGTGCATCTGTCCATTGAACCGACGACATGTTGTAGTGCCACTGCATCTATATGCGGGAACACATGCGTTATTTACGCTACATCTAGCACACAGTGCCAGACATCTGCAGATTGCTTAATTACTAACAGTGTAACCTCATCTGACAGTGTTACGGATAATTATGCATTTTGAAAGAGAAGGATATCCCACTGAGAAACATACGTCTTTTTTACAATACTAACAGTCTAAGTGCACATATTAATATACCAAGTGAATTTGATGATGTTGCATCATGCGATGAATATTGTCATGACGACATACTAGTCAGGAAGTGGAATAGTATGATTGATTATTTGAAAGACAGAGCTGAAGAGGGCTGTAAACGCTTCCCGAGTGGGCGAGGTCGGCGGAGAAATTGGAACAATGATATACATGTATCCGCATGAAAATAACGGACCATGGTCAGATCTTGATCAGTCAATATGTACTCAACTACAGCGCGTGGTAAATGGGGTGTTGCCATACTTTATATGTCTGTTATATCAGAGCATTACGCAAATTGACTACATTGACAGCGATCGCATTATCGGCATAGAAATAGTAGACAGCGTCCAATTTTTATTTTTCCTGTGTATATATGCCAGCTGACAACAATATTTCATCACCAATAAGGAGCGCATATCTGATCATCAGATGATAGCAGAACATTTGAATTCAGGAAAAGTGTATGCAAAACAATAGTGGACCCAATTTTAGAGCATTTTGTATACGGTAAACTGCTTGCAAACAGAGACCAAGCAAACTGAGACACATTCCAGAGTCTCCTATGGTTCTTTTATGTACACTGTGTAAAGAACTGACACGAAACCGATTATATAACTTCAACAATTACACAATTTACCTGCCCCACAATGGTAATTTATTCAATGGAAAACGAAATAGCATGTTTATATAGTTTTATCGGTATTTGGTAATGCAAAGTTAAAACTCAATATGCATAAGTTATGGATCATATATAAGGTTATGTGCAAAATAAGTGCAAGAGAGCGTTAGAAGCTTACAGTTTACCCTTCCCACAATTGCATCGTTACTTGGAGCGTGCAGCACACTGCATGACACCAGTCATGGTGCACATGACGTGAGTAGATGTACGCAGACACCTTCGCTTATTGACATTGCAATTTCTAGTTTTCTCCGCCCAATTTTACATCATGACCATGGTCTGCACAGTGATACATGTACAGTACACTGAGCTCCACTATCCGAGATTCGCATGCGCATCATGTTTGCAAATCGGTAGGCCAAGCTTTCCATTACCCAATATAGACATACGTTAAATTAAGAAACGTTATTAAAACATGTTGGCCTCAATATCCAGTGTGGAAGTCGTAGTAGCCGTTACGAGTGTGCCCTTAAGCGAGGCATTTAAATTCCACATTGCTTCTTCTCTTTCCCGCGTGGCGATGGATTCCACCAAGAATGAGGCCTCGAGAGTGCTTAATAAAAAGTGTAAGAACTTGTTTCGCAATCGAGCTAAAATAAATTTGTTTAACCTAATATTCGGTAAGTACACTTTTCATGTCTCAGCATCTTTTTATGAAAACAAGTAAACACAAGGGATTCCAAGCGAGAATACCAATATACATTTCGAGAAAACTCCGACTTTATCTGCCAACGGAAGAAATAGAAGACCCAGCGATGCCGCTTATTGCACACGTTAATGTAGAATGAGCATGTACATATTCCCGGATACAGAGAATTACTAATTATTGAATGTTTATTATGTTATGGTTGGTGTTGCTATTATATTACTATACCTCACGCTCTGTGGTTTACAGCTTACGGGCTGTTGCTTACATCGTACAGGCTGCTGTTTACAGCTTACGGGCTGTATTTTACTGCATACGGGCTGCTGTTTACAGCTTGTGTGTGTGGGTTACAGCTTACGGGCTGTGGTTTACAGCTTACTGGTTTAGGTAAATAGCTCACGCTCTGTGGTTTATAGCGTAAGAGCTGTAGTTTTCAGCTTACGGGCTGTAGTTTACAGCTTTTGTGCTGTGGGTTACAGCTTACGGGCAGCGATGTACTGCTTACAGGCTGTGGTTTACAACTTACGGGCTGTGGTATACAGACTGGTTGAGGTCTATAGCTCACGCTCTGTGGCTTATAGCTTAAGGTTGTGGTTTTCAGCTTGCGGGTTTTGTGGTTTACATCATACAGGTTGTGGTTTACAGGTTACGAGGTGTTGTTTATGGTTTACGTAAGGGATGTGCTTTACATCTTACACACTGGTTTACAGCTTGCTGGATGTTGTTCTGAGATTACGTACGCACTGTAATTTACAGCTTACGGGCTGTGGTTTACAGCTTACGGTGTGTTGTTTAGAGATTACGTAAGGGCTGTGGTTTAGAGCTTACACACTGGTTTACAGCTTGCGGGATGTTGTTCAGATATTAAGTATTGGCTGTAGATTACAGTTTACGGGATGTGATTTATTGCCTACTGGCTGTGATTTACAGATTACCTGGCTGTCGGTTTACATATTCCGGGTTTTGCTGTACAGCGCAAGGGCTGTGAGTTACAGCTTCCCGGTTGTGTTTTACAGATTGCGGTCTGTTATAATTATATGGAAGTGTCCGTCTGTGCGTACATATTAAGGGTGTGTGTTTTACTGCTTAAATATCACGGGGCTGTGATGTACAGCTTACATTATGGGGTGTACAGCTTGAGAGGCTGTGGTTTACAGCTTATGGACTGTGCTTTACTGTATACGGGTGTGGTTTTGTGCTTTACAACATACTGGCTGTGGATTGCAGCTTACGGGATGTAGTTCACAGTTTACACGCTATGCTTTATGTGAGTTACAGCTTACGGACTGTTGTTTACAGTTTACGTGTAGCGATTTACACTTTACTGTATATGCTTTACATCAGTTATAAAGTAATATATTCTAATGAAATTGTTTTGTCACATAATATTGACCTGCACAAATTATTCTATAGAAAAGTGACCTGAGGGTCCGGATTCTATTATAGAATATTGATGCAACTTATAGAATAATGCCTACCCCCAATCTACAAAAAACCATACCCAGCTTTCACGCCAATTCAGCTGGCTTATTGATGCGGCTTATCTCCCTTGAAAATGACCCGAAAATCAATATTGATTGTCTTATCTGCAAATTTTTGAGCAATAGTTTATATAGGGAAATTATTTTCAATTGTTTATTTAGAAGAGACATTTTAACTCCTATGGCGATAAAGTTTAATTTGTTCTCTTTAATGTGATATAAAAATGGTTGTTCTAGGAATAAAACTTATTGCTCCCCTATTAGATTTAAATGTATCACTGATACTACTTATATTTGTATACAGTGAAATGTCAAATCGTTAATATTGTGATTTTTAGAGGCACATAATTCATCTTTCCCATAAACTGAGAACTTTTTAACTCCTATCATGGTAAAGTATATGTTACTGACACTATTGTGTAGTTTTCATATTTAACATTAAATAATATCTTTTTGCTTCCCTGTGATGCTTAAGTTAGGCAAGTTAAAGAAATCACATATTTTGTTCATCCTTAGTTAAATTACATTACATCAGGAACCTAGATAGATACGTCAATCACAAAGATCCTGATTGCATTTACTTTTTACGGGGATCTAATGGTTTATTCCTGAAACACCCACTTTCTAATTTTCATATTCCTGAAACCCCCACATTTTAATTTTCAAATTCCTGAAACACCCACTTTTAATTTATGTAACCCATGGTTACGGACTATAGTCTGTTTTACCTATTGGTGTAATATTTGCTGCATAAGGAGATATAAATGTAAAATATTTATAATTTAAGATTTGATAAATTATGTCTAAATACATTAATATTATTAGGACCATAAATTAATATTGATATTAAATAATCAGAATTGCCAATTAATTATTATTATTATTATTATATCAAAGTATAACAGTTTATATCAATTAATTAAGATTAATTAGGTTTCTTTGATCTTTTTTAAAAATATATTAGTTATAGTTTAAAACTGATAATTGATACATTGAAAAAGACAAGATTAACAGTTTGCAAGCAGTTTTCTTAATTAAAACTGATAATTGATACACGATGATGATGTTATTAAAGAAATAAGATTAATAGTTTGCAATCAATAGTGTTAATTTATTGGTATTTAAGTTTACTGTTTATCTTTTTGAATACTTTGATGTTTCATATAAATTCAACAGAGCAATATCTAAACAAAGAAATATTTATTTGAGTATATTAAAGGCGATAATTAATGTATTAAAAACAAGATACAAGACCATTAATTTTTATATAAATTGATACTGATATAATTTAGTTTCATTTGTGTACACGATTATCCTAGATACATGTAACATAATGGCTAATGGACAAGTACAAATACGATTTGTTAATAATCAGAAAGGTGGTGAAAGTCTTTTGATAGGTGGATTCAGATTTAATGTAAGTATACTTTTTTCTTTCTCTCCTGATGTGTGTCCGTCTGTCTGTCTATATAATGTGATGTATGTTCGTCCATCTGTCTGTCTGTCTGTCTGTAAGTCCATCCGTCTGTCTGTCTGTCGGTCTGTCTGTCTTAACACAATATGATGTTTGTCCGTCCGTCTGTACATGTGTTGTGAGTCCATCCATCCGTCTGTCTGTCTGTATTTAAGTAATATAATGTATGTACATCTGTCTGTCTGTATTTACATAATATAATGTCTGTCCGTCTGTCTGTACACAATGTGTTGTGAGTCCATCCGTCCGACTGTCTGTCTGTATTTAAATAATATAATGTCTGTACGTCTGTCTGTCTGTATTTACATAATATAATGTCTGTCCGTCTGTCTGTCTTAACACGATATGATGTTTGTCCGTCTGTCAATATGATGTTTGTCCGTCTGTCAGTACGTCCGTCTGTCTGTCTATGCACAATATGATATGTGTCCTTCCTCTGTCTGTATACAAACTTTTCCCTTCAGATGAAATCACGTAAACCTGATCGTATTTATTGGTCATGTTGTCAACAAGGATGCGGAACAAGGGCAACAACAGTTGATGGTAGATTAACCAAACATACTGACAACCACACACACCCGACCAATAACGTAGACAATTACATTAGAAACATCATGGGAGATATTCGCAAACGTTGTCGGGATGAACTTACCCCTATTCCAACAATCTACGAGGAAGAAATTGCCAACATCCGCGGAAAAGATTGGGATGAAGAGACAGAACAAGTGGCAAGACATATACCAACGTTCCAAACGTGTAAGACTGCACTGTACAAAGAGCGGAGTAAACTTCGTCCCGTACTTCCAACGTCAACTGCTAACATCCAGTTAGAAGGAGAATGGACACAGACAACAGCAGGCGGCGAATTCCTTCAAATCAACATCGACGAAAACAACAAAATGCTCGTCTTCGCAACTAGAACTGGACTACAACATCTGTGTGCAGCCAACACTATTTACGCCGACGGAACATTTTACACGTGCCCAAGTTTATTTCACCAGTTGTTTACGTTACATGGATTTATTGACGGTGAAATGTATCTGCTAGTATTCGCGTTTCTCCCAGGAAAATCAACTGACGTCTACGTGACATTTTTCAGCCAACTAAAACAGAAATGTGAGGAGTACGGTTTTGAACTTCAACCTGAAACTGTATTTCTAGACCACGAGGTGGCTTCCCGTAACGGCGCACAGAGAGTTTTTCCAGACACCAATGTGAAAGCTTGCTTTTTTCATTACACACAGTGCGTTTGGCGAAAAGTTCAAGCTTTAGGACTCTCTACAGCCTACAAGGAAAATGACACAATCCATCGACTGGTTAGACGAGCATCGGTGTTGCCATTAGTTCCAATAGCTGAGGTAGAGGACATTTGGTTTCAAGCGTTAGTGGTCATAGGGGAGGAGGATCTTCCTGCGAGCGTTACTGCCTTCACAGACTACGTAACAGAACAGTGGGTTGAGGGTGATAAGCCACTTTGGAATCATTATACAACTGTGGGTCCCAGGACAACAAACCATTGTGAAGGGTGGCACAGTAAATTGAAGAAGGCCGTACGACATGCCCATCCAAACATCTTCGGTATCATTTCCATACTACAGCGGATTGAAGCTGCTTGCTACATTAGGGTTCTTCAATACCAGGCAGGGGGCGTTCGTCCAGTCAAAAAAAGAAAGTATCGTCAGCTCGAGCAAAGACTAGCAGCCCTGAAAACACGTTTGGAAAACGGAGACATGACGGCGATGGAATACTCTGACGCAGCATCGCAACTTCTTCACCTCAAGTGAATGACTGACTGATTCATCATTAGTGATTGATTGACTGATGAGTACTGCAGATGAATCTGTGTTTAAAGATGATATAAATGTATAAAAAACTTGTCTTGTTTTATTAAATCATCCTAAGAAACAGACCATAGCTATAATTTGACCTAAGGCCGTAGGAAGGTGTTAATTGGAAAAAGCAAAATTCCTGAAACACCCACTTTTTTTGTTATCAAAATTTGAAAAGTGGGGGTTTCAGGAAGACACCGATCTAATGTCTTTGATAATTAAATGTACTTATACTAATTTGATGTCAGTTTTTTAAACAAGACATGATTATAACAATTAAAGGTTAATATAGCATGTTGTTAATTATAATATTATCTCGCGTTCTTTCATCTTTCTTTTAAGGTTTGTTTTCATTAATAGTCATTATGCTAAATGCCTTTGTTGATTAGCTTTGTGTGAGAAGTTTACAAGTTTTTAATTTTTAATTCATCTAGGCTAAAAAGCCCACGAGGACAATATATGCATGATATAGACGAACATTGATTAAACTCAATAGAGAAGCTTACAGAATTAAAAGTGTCTTAATGTACACTGAGTATAAATTCATGCAATATGACTGAGAAATATGCATACATAACGGCACATATGGGGGGGGGGGGGCGCCACTATATTTTTTGTTTAATGTGTTTGATATTTGCATATATGGTTATAACATGTACATTGACGAATCTACTGTTGATCAATAGTTCTTTTATTTAAAAATGAACTATATTCTCAGAAATAATGAAGTTCGTACGTCTCCTATTCCGTGGTTACACTTTGGGCAAATGCGTAAATGCGTAGATTTACCGGGACTCTGTTCCAATTTCTCAATAGCCCTACCACACGATGACGTCACGCATGTAAACAAAACAGTGCTCGCTAAGCATTGTGGGATCGTTACGGGGGTTTATTCCGCCATGTTTATTATTTACCAATGCGAGTCACATAAGGTCGCGATAACAATCGAAGTTTTGTACAATTAAGATGGTTCACGCTAACTGTTGCATACCTGGATGCACGGGGGAAAGCAGAGGCCATACGGAATTAAGATTCTACAAGTTGTCGAGTGAAAAGATATCGCGCCAAACATGGATACATTTGATCAGAAACGTCAATCTGAAGGTAGCTTCAAAACACACGACTGTTTGTAGCTTACATTTCGTCGGTGGTGTAAAGACTTACGATGTACACACTCCATCGATATTCCCATGGTCGAGAGAATGGCCAGACGTTGTCAACAGATAGTGAGATACAATATGAAAACTACCGGGCGACGGATGAAGGTCAACACACCAAGATTGGCTAAACGCAGGGCCGACGTTGACGATTTTGGACTTTTGGTCAGACACCTAGAAGCAAGCGCGTGTCCAGGCGAGTTGCTGCGGTATGTTTCAGTAGTATTTTAATCGAACTTAATGCATTTATATCTCCAATTTTACAATTATTTTACTGAATCATTCTCTAAATCTCAACCAATCCTGTTTGTTGTTGTACTTCAACTTATAGAACCAATTAAAATTTAGTCCCTCCGACGACTTGTCCCTAATTCGTTGCTATACATGTGTATTTAAAACAACTATATACATTTTGACTTCTGTTCTGTTGTAGACTGCCTTGTTGGAACAAAAAAGCAGTGGAGCTGGAAATTTGACACAAGAACAAAATTCACAGAAATGCTATGCGGTGGCACTCGATGAATCTGGTGAATCTGCTTGTGTGGCAGACCAACCCCAACGTGAAGTAAATGCTACTGAGGTATCGTAAACCCCAACGTGAAGTAAATGCTACTGAGGTATCGTATAAGTGTGGCGGACCAACCCCAACGTGAAGTAAATGCTACTGAGGTATCGTATAAGTGTGGCGGACCAACCCCAACGTGAAGTAAATGCTACTGAGGTATCGTATAAGTGTGACGGACCAACCCCAACGTGAAGTAAATGCTACTGAGGTATCGTATAAGTGTGACGGACCAACCCCAACGTGAAGTAAATGCTACTGAGGTATCGTATAAGTGTGGCGGACCAACCCCAACGTGAAGTAAATGCTACTGAGGTATCGTATAAGTGTGACGGACCAACCCCAACGTGAAGTAAATGCTACTGAGGTATCGTATAAGTGTGGCGGACCAACCCCAACGTGAAGTAAATGCTACTGAGGTATCGTATAAGTGTGACGGACCAACCCCAACGTGAAGTAAATGTGTGTGTGTGTGTTTTACGTTTATTTATCGTCGCTACCGGTTGCCCATATGAGCGACGCCTCCTGAAGAGATTAGTTATTTTGGAGGATAGTGCATGATACAGACAGAGACCAATTCCAGAATCTCCTCTGGTTCTTTTACGTGCACGGTGTAAAGCACCGACACAAGACCTCGGTCTAACGTCCAATCTGAAAGACTTAATTTTATTAGGGTCACACGGGGGATCGTACCTGCGATCCCTGGATTACCAGTCCAGCGTGTTACCACTGGTCTACAGATCCGTCTGTTTGAAGTAAATGCTACTGAGGTATCGTATAAATGCTATGTTTCGACAGTATTAGACAGATACGGAGAGTGTCGGTCGAGTCGGTTACCAGTCAGGGGGATAATTATGTGAATTGTCTCAACAACCGTCTTCTGGTTCTACCCAGATGTGTATTGGTATACATGGGTCACAGTCAACTCCACATACCTATGTAGATACCCACTGTTATATCCAGATGTTTATTGGTATACATGGGTCACAGTCAACTCCACATACATATGTAGAGACCCACTGTTATATCCATATGTGTATTGGTATACATGGGTCACAGTCAACTCCACATACCTATGTAGAGACCCACTGTTATATCCAGATGTTTATTGGTATACATGGGTCACAGTCACCTCCACATACCTATGTAGAGACCCACTGTTATATCCAGATGTTTATTGGTATACATGGGTCACAGTCAACTCCACATACATATGTAGAGACCCACTGTTATATCCATATGTGTATTGGTATACATGGGTCACAGTCAACTCCACATACCTATGTAGAGACCCACTGTTATATCCAGAT
>JABXNX010000080.1:131860-148264 GCA_014843695.1 Archivesica marissinica | reverse complement strand
TCCAGTAGAGCAAATAAAGAAACATATTAATAACTCCATTACAGCAAATAAAGAAACCTATTAATAACTCCATTACAGCAAATAAAGAAACCTATTAATAACTCCAGTAGAGCAAATAAAGAAACCTATTAATAACTCCAGTAGAGCAAATAAAGAAACCTCTTAATAACTCCAGTAGAGCAAATAAAGAAACATATTAATACCTCCATTACAGCAAATAAAGAAACCTATTAATAACTCCAGTAGAGCAAATAAAGAAACCTATTAATAACTCCATTACAACAAATAAAGAAACCTATTAATAACTCCAGTAGAGCAAATAAAGAAACCTATTAATAACTCCATTACAGCAAATAAAGAAACATATTAATACCTCCATTACAGCAAATAAAGAAACCTATTAATACCTCCATTACAGCAAATAAAGAAACCTCTTAATAACTCCAGTAGAGCAAATAAAGAAACCTATTAATAACTCCAGTAGAGCAAATAAAGAAACCTATTAATAACTCCATTACAGCAAATAAAGAAACATATTAATACCTCCATTACAGCAAATAAAGAAACCTATTAATAACTCCATTACAGCAAATAAAGAAACCTATTAAAACCTCCATTACAGCAAATAAAGAAACCTCTTAATAACTCCAGTAGAGCAAATAAAGAAACCTATTAATAACTCCAGTAGAGCAAATAAAGAAACCTATTAATAACTCCAGTAGAGCAAATAAAGAAACATATTAATAACTCCAGTAGAGCAAATAAAGAAACATATTAATAACTCCATTACAGCAAATAAAGAAACCTATTAATAACTCCAGTAGAGCAAATAAAGAAACCTATTAATAACTCCAGTAGAGCAAATAAAGAAACATATTAATAACTCCAGTAGAGCAAATAAAGAAACCTATTAATAACTCCAGTAGAGCAAATAAAGAAACCTATTAATACCTCCATTACAGCAAATAAAGAAACATATTAATACCTCCATTACAGCAAATAAAGAAACCTATTAATAACTCCATTACAGCAAATAAAGAAACCTCTTAATACCTCCATTACAGCAAATAAAGAAACCTATTAATAACTCCAGTAGAGCAAATAAAGAAACCTATTAATAACTCCAGTAGAGCAAATAAAGAAACCTATTAATAACTCCAGTAGAGCAAATAAAGAAACCTCTTAATAACTCCATTACAGCAAATAATGAAACCTCTTATACTATATACTAGTAGGTAGTATGACACCACTGTGTCAGGTAGTATGATACCACTGTGTCAAGTATTATGACAAAACTGTATCAGGTAGTATGACACCACTGTGTCATGTATTATGACACCACTGCATAAGGTAGTATGAAAACCACTGTGTCAGGTAGTATGATACCACTGTGCCAAGTATTATGACACCACTGTATCAGGTAGTATGACACCACTGTGTCAGGTAGTATGACAACACTGTGTCAGGTAGTTTGACACCACTGTGTCAAGTAGTATTACACCACTGCATCAGGTAGTATGACACCACTGCATCAGGTAGTATGACACCACTGTGTCAGGTAGTATGACACCACTGCATCATGTAGTATGACACCACTGCATCAGGTAGTATGACACCACTACATCAGGTAGTATGACACCACTGCATCAGGTAGTATGACACCACTGCATCATGTAGTATGACACCACTGCATCAGGTAGTATGACACCACTACATCAGGTAGTATGACACCACTGCATCAGGTAGTATGACACCACTGTGTCAGGTAGTATGACACCACTGTGTCAGGTAGTATGACACCACTACATCAGGTAGTATGACACCACTGTGTCAGGTAGTATGAAACCACTGTGTCAGGTAGTATGACACCACTACATCAGGTAGTATGACACCACTACATCAGGTAGCATGACACCACTGTGTCAGGTAGTATGACACCACTGTGTCAGGTAGTATGACACCACTGTGTCAGGTAGTATGATACCACTGTGTCAGGTATTATGACACCACTACATCAGGTAGTATGACACCACTGTGTCAGGTAGTATGATACCACTGTGCCAGGTAGTATGATACCACTGTGTCAGGTAGTATGACACCACTGTGTCAGGTAGTATGACACCACTACATCAGGTAGTATGACACCACCGTGTCAGGTAGTATGACACCACTGTGTCAGGTAGTATGACACCACTACATCAGGTAGTATGACACCACTGTGTCAGGTAGTATGACACCACTGTATCATGTAGTATGACACCACTGCATCAGGTAGTATGACACCACTACATCAGGTAGTATGACCCCACTGCATCAGGTAGTATGACACCACTGTGTCAGCTAGGATGACACCACTGTGTCAGGTAGTATGACACCATTACATCAGGTAGTATGGCACCACTGTGTCAGGTAGTATGACACCACTGCATCAGGTAGTATGACACCACTGTGTCAGGTAGTATGACACCACAGCATCAGGTAGTATGACACCACTGCATCAGGTAGCATGACACCACTGTGTCAGGTAGTATGACACCACTACATCAGATAGTATGACACCACTGTGTCAGGTAGTATGACACCACTGTGTCAGGTAGTATGACACCACTACATCAGGTAGTATGACACCACTGTGTCAGGTAGTATGACACCACTGTGTCAGGTAGTATGACACCACTGTGTCAGGTAGTTTGACACCACTGTGTCAAGTAGTATGACACCACTATATCAGGTAGTATGACACCACTGTGTCAGGTAATATGACACCACTGTGTCAGGTAGTATGACACCACTGTGTCAGGTAGTATGATACCACTGTGCCAGGTAGTATGATACCACTGTGTCAGGTAGTATGACACCACTGTTTCAGGTAGTATGACACCACTACATCAGGTAGTATGACACCACCGTGTCATGTAGTATGACACCACTGTGTCAGGTAGTATGACACCACTACATCAGGTAGTATGACACCACTGTGTCAGGTAGTATGACACCACTGCATCATGTAGTATGACACCACTGCATCAGGTAGTATGACACCACTACATCAGGTAGTATGACACCACTGCATCAGGTAGTATGACACCACTGTGTCAGCTAGTATGACACCACTGTGTCAGGTAGTATGACACCACTACATCAGGTAGTATGACACCACTGTGTCAGGTAGTATGACACCACTGCATCAGGTAGTATGACACCACTGTGTCAGGTAGTATGACACCACAGCATCAGGTAGTATGACACCACTGCATCAGGTAGTATGACACCACTGTGTCAGGTAGTATGACACCACTACATCAGATAGTATGACACCATTGTGTCAGGTAGTATGACACCACTGTGTCAGGTAGTATGACACCACTACATCAGGTAGTATGACACCACTGTGTCAGGTAGTATGACACCACTGTGTCAGGTAGTATGACACCACTGTGTCAGGTAGTTTGACACCACTGTGTCAAGTAGTATGACACCACTACATCAGGTAGTATGACACCACTGTGTCAGGTAATATGACACCACTGTGTCAGGTAGTATGACACCACTGTGTCAGGTAGTATGACACCACTGTGTCAGGTAGTTTGACACCACTACATCAGGTAGTATGACTTGTCCAGTACATTGTAAGTAATACACTTGTCCGGTACATTGTAAGTAATACACTTGTCCGGTACATTGTAAGTAATACACTTGTCCGGTACATTGTAAGTAATACACTTGTCCGGTACATTGTAAGTAATACACTTGTCCGGTACATTGTAAGTAATACACTTGTCCGGTACATTGTAAGTAATACACTTGTCCGGTACATTGTAAGTAATACACTTGTCCGGTACATTGTAAGTAATACACTTGTCCGGTACATTGTAAGTAATACACTTGTCCGGTACATTGTAAGTAATACACTTGTCTGGTACATTGTAAGTAATACACTTGTCCGGTACATTGTAAGTAATACACTTGTCCGGTACATTGTAAGTAATACACTTGTCCGGTACATTGTAAGTAATACACTTGTCCGGTACATTGTAAGTAATACACTTGTCCGGTACATTGTAAGTAATACACTTGTCCGGTACATTGTAAGTAATACACTTGTCCGGTACATTGTAAGTAATACACTGTCCGGTACATTGTAAGTAATACACTTGTCCGGTACATTGTAAGTAATACACTTGTCCGGTACATTGTAAGTAATACACTTGTCGGTACATTGTAAGTAATACACTTGTCCGGTACATTGTAAGTAATACACTTGTCCGGTACATTGTAAGTAATACACTTGTCCGGTACATTGTAAGTAATACACTTGTCCGGTACATTGTAAGTAATACACTTGTCCGGTACATTGTAAGAGTTTACCTGTAGTAATGATATAGCCTGTAATAGCTTCCCTCTAAAATGAACTTTGCCCTCAGCTGTGCCTCTCTCCATATCTTGGCGTAATGATTTCACATCCTCCCATGTACAAGCAACCTGAAAAAATCTTTAACAGATAATACAAGAGAAAGGTTGATGCAGAGCATCAAGTCGCTAGAGTGTACAAGCAACCTGAAAAAATCTTTAACAGATAATACAAGAGAAAGGTTGATGCAGAGCATCAAGTCGCTAGAGTGTACAAACCATATGAAACAATCTTTAACAGATAATACAAGAGAAAGGTTGATGCAGAGCATCAAGTCGCTAGAGTGTACAAACCACATGAAACAATCTCTAACAGATAATACAAGAGAAAGGTTGATGCAGAGCACCAAGTCACTAGAGTGTACAAACCACATGAAACAATCTCTAACAGATAATACAAGAGAAAGGTTGATGCAGAGCATCAAGTCGCTAGAGTGTACAAGCAACCTGAAACAATCTTTAACAGATAATACAAGAGGAAGGTTGATGCAGAGCGTCAAGTCGCTAGAGTGTACAAGCCACATGAAACAATCTCTAACAGATAATACAAGAGAAAGGTTGATGCAGAGCATCAAGTCGCTAGAGTGTACAAGCAACCTGAAAAAATCTTTAACAGATAATACAAGAGAAAGGTTGATGCAGAGCATCAAGTCGCTAGAGTGTACAAACCATATGAAACAATCTTTAACAGATAATACAAGAGAAAGGTTGATGCAGAGCATCAAGTCGCTAGAGTGTACAAACCACATGAAACAATCTCTAACAGATAATACAAGAGAAAGGTTGATGCAGAGCACCAAGTCACTAGAGTGTACAAACCACATGAAACAATCTCTAACAGATAATACAAGAGAAAGGTTGATGCAGAGCATCAAGTCGCTAGAGTGTACAAGCAACCTGAAACAATCTTTAACAGATAATACAAGAGGAAGGTTGATGCAGAGCGTCAAGTCGCTAGAGTGTACAAGCCACATGAAACAATCTCTAACAGATAATACAAGTGAAAGGTTGATGCAGAGCATCAAGTCGCTAGAGTGTACAAGCAACCTGAAACAATCTTTAACAGATAATACAAGAGGAAGGTTGATGCAGAGCATCAAGTCGCTAGAGTGTACAAGCCACATGAAACAATCTTTAACAGATAATACATGAGAAAGGTTGATGCAGAGCATCAAGTCGCTAGAGTGTACAAGCAACCTGAAACAATCTTTAACAGATAATACAAGAGAAAGGTTGATGCAGAGCATCAAGTCGCTAGAGTGTACAAGCAACCTGAAACAATCTTTAACAGATAATACACGAGAAAGGTTGATGCAGAGCATCAAGTCGCTAGAGTGTACAAGCAACCTGAAACAATCTTTAACAGATAATACAAGAGAAAGGTTGATGCAGAGCGTCAAGTGGTTGGAGAAAATATGTTTGTACACTGTTGTGGTCGGAAGTTGAAATATATAAATGAAGAGACAACAAGAGGTGTTAATAAAAGAAGTAAAATATGTTGATAATGAACATAGTATCACAAACTTTGTATTTTAACATTAATTATGTTGAATATTTATTATGAAAATAAGGACCATGATGGCACTGAATAGCTCACCTGACTCCATATTTTACGACAGGATACTATTTGTGAAAGAGCATTGTATATCGTTACAATTATCCGACCAATGATTTGTGAGAAGAAGATTGAAGAATTTGTGTTATTTTTTAGATGGTGTCCATCTTTTATTCACGACAACCTCCATTTATTCACGACAACCTCCATTTATTCACGACAACCTCCATTTATTCACGACAACCTCCATTTATTCACGACAATCTTCATTTATTCACGACAACCTCCATTTATTCACGACAACCTCCATTTTAATAAATCTGAAAAGACTTCACCCATGGACCATAACTGTGATATTTGGCTTCCATTGGCCAAGCGGTTTGGGTGAAGAAGAATATTTGTGGCCATCTTGGATGAAATTTTGATAATAATTATCATGTCATATATCAAATCGATCGCTCTGAAATATGACAGGAGTCACATGTAGGTATGTAGAAGTGTGTAGGTATGTAGAAGTGTGTAGGTATGTAGAAGGGTGTAGGTATGTAGAAGGGTGTAGGTATGTAGAAGTGTGTAGGTATGTAGAAGTGTGTAGGTATGTAGAAGGGTGTAGGTATGTAGAAGGGTGTAGGTATGTAGAAGGGTGTAGGTATGTAGAATGGTGTAGGTATGTAGAAGTGTGTAGGTATGTAGAAGTGTGTAGGTATGTAGAAGGGTGTAGGTATGTAGAATGGTGTAGGTATGTAGAATGGTGTAGGTATGTAGAAGTGTGTAGGTATGTAGAAGTGTGTAGGTATGTAGAAGGGTGTAGGTATGTAGAAGGGTGTAGGTATGTAGAAGTGTGTAGGTATGTAGAAGTGTGTAGGTATGTAGAATGGTGTAGGTATATAGAAGGGTGTAGGTATGTAGAATGGTGTAGGTATGTAGAAGGGTGTAGGTATGTAGAAGGGTGTAGGTATGTAGAATGGTGTAGGCATGTAGAAGGGTGTAGGTATGTAGAAGGGTGTAGGTACGTAGAAGGGTGTAGGTATGTAGAAGGGTGTAGGTATGTAGAATGATGTAGGTTATGTAGAAGTGTGTAGGTATGTAGAAGTGTGTAGGTATGTAGAATGATGTAGGTATGTAGAATGATGTAGGTATGTAGAAGTGTGTAGGTATGTAGAAGTGTGTAGGTATGTAGAATGATGTAGGTATGAAGAAGTGTGTAGGTATGTAGAATGATGTAGGTATGTAGAAGTGTGTAGGTATGTAGAAGTGTGTAGGTATGTAGGTATGTAGAAGGTTGTAGGTATGTAGGTATGTAGAAGGTTGTAGGTATGTAGAAGGGTGTAGGTATGTAGAAGTGTGTAGGTATGTAGAAGGGAGTAGGTATGTAGAAGTGTGTAGGTGTGTAGGTATGTAGAAGGTTGTAGGTATGTAGGTATGTAGAAGGTTGTAGGTATGTAGAAGGGTGTAGGTATGTAGAAGGGTGTAGGTATGTAGAAGTGTGTAGGTATGTAGAAGTGTGTAGGTATGTAGGTATGTAGAAGGTGTAGGTATGTAGGTATGTAGAAGAGGTTGTAGGTATGTAGAAGGGTGTAGGTATGTAGAAGGGTGTAGGTATGTAGAAGTGTGTAGGTATGTAGAAGGGTGTAGGTATGTAGAAGGGTGTAGGTATGTAGAAGGGTGTAGGTATGTAGAAGGGTGTAGGTATGTAGAAGGGTGTAGGTATGTAGAAGGGTGTAGGTATGTAGAAGGGTGTAGGTATGTAGAATGGTGTAGGTATGTAGAAGGTTGTAGGTATGTAGAATGGTGTAGGTATGTAGAATGGTGTAGGTATGTAGATGTAGGTATGTAGAAGTGTGTAGGTATGGAGAAGTGTGTAGGTATGTAGAAGGGTGTAGGTATGTAGAAGGGTGTAGGTATGTAGAAGGGTGTAGGTATGTAGAAGGGTGTAGGTATGTAGAATGGTGTAGGTATGTAGAAGGTTGTAGGTATGTAGAAGGGTGTAGGTATGTAGAATGGTGTAGGTATGTAGATGTAGGTATGTAGAAGTGTGTAGGTATGTAGAAGTGTGCAGGTATGTAGAAGGGTGTAGGTATGTAGAAGGGTGTAGGTATGTAGAAGTGTGTAGGTATGTAGAAGTGTGTAGGTATGTAGGTATGTAGAAGGTTGTAGGTATGTAGGTATGTAGAAGGTTGTAGGTATGTAGAAGGGAGTATGTATGTAGAAGTGTGTAGGTATGTAGAAGTGTGTAGGTATGTAGGTATGTAGAAGGTTGTAGGTATGTAGAAGGTTGTAGGTATGTAGAAGGGTGTATGTATGTAGAAGGGTGTAGGTATGTAGAAGGGTGTAGGTATGTAGAAGTGTGTAGGTATGTAGAAGTGTGTAGGTATGTAGAAGGTTGTAGGTATGTAGAAGGTTGTAGGTATGTAGGTATGTAGAAGGGTGTAGGTATGTAGGTATGTAGAAGGTTGTAGGTATGTAGAAGGGTGTAGGTATGTAGAAGGGTGTAGGTATGTAGAATGGTGTAGGCATGTAGAAGGGTGTAGGTATGTAGAAGGGTGTAGGTAAGTAGAAGGGTGTAGGTATGTAGAAGGATGTAGGTATGTAGAAGTGTGTAGGTATGTAGAAGTGTGTAGGTATGTAGAAGTGTAGGTATGTAGAGGTTGTAGGATGTAGGTATGTAGAATGTGTAGGTATGTAGAATGATGTAGGTATGTAGAAGTGTGTAGGTATGTAGAAGTGTGTAGGTATGTAGATGATGTAGATATGTAGAAGGTGTAGGTATGTAGAAGTGGTAGGTATGTAGGTATGTAGAAGTTGTAGGTATGTAGAGAGAGGTGTAGGTATGTAGAAGGGTGTAGGTATGTAGAAGTGTGTAGGTATGTAGAAGGGGTAGGTATGTAGAAGTGTGTAGGTATGTAGAAGGTTGTAGGTATGTAGGTATGTAGAAGGTTGTAGGTATGTAGAAGGGTGTAGGTATGTAGAAGTGTGTAGGTATGTAGAATGATGTAGATATGTAGAAGTGTGTAGGTATGTAGAAGTGTGTAGGTATGTAGGTATGTAGAAGGTTGTAGGTATGTAGGTATGTAGAAGGTTGTAGGTATGTAGAAGGGTGTAGGTATGTAGAAGGGTGTAGGTATGTAGAAGGGTGTAGGTATGTAGAAGTGTGTAGGTATGTAGAAGTGTGTAGGTATGTAGAAGGTTGTAGGTATGTAGAAGGGTGTAGGTATGTAGAAGGGTGTAGGTATGTAGAATGGTGTAGGTATGTAGAAGTGTGTAGGTATGTAGAAGTGTGTAGGTATGTAGAAGGGTGTAGGTATGTAGAAGGGTGTAGGTATGTAGAAGGGTGTAGGTATGTAGAAGTGTGTAGGTATGTAGAAGTGTGTAGGTATGTAGAAGGGTGTAGGTATGTAGAAGGGTGTAGGTATGTAGAAGTGTGTAGGTATGTAGAAGGTGTAGGTATGTAGAAGGGTGTAGGTATGTAGAAGGGTGTAGGTATGTAGAAGGGTGTAGGTATGTAGAAGGGTGTAGGTATGTAGAAGGGTGTAGGTATGTAGAATGGTGTAGGATGTAGAGTGTAGGTATGTAGAAGGGTGTAGGTAGTAGAAGGTGTAGGTATGTAGAAGGGTGTAGGTATGTAGAATGATGTAGGTATGTAGAAGTGTGTAGGTATGTAGAAGTGTGTAGGTATGTAGAAGATGTAGGTATGTAGAATGATGTAGGTATGTAGAAGTGTAGGTATGTAGAAGTGTGTAGGTATGTAGAAGATGTAGGTATGAGAAGTGTGTAGGTATGTAGAATGATGTAGGTATGTAGAAGTGTGTAGGTATGTAGAAGTGTGTAGGTATGTAGGTATGTAGAAGGTTGTAGGTATGTAGGTATGTAGAAGGTTGTAGGTATGTAGAAGGGTGTAGGTATGTAGAAGTGTGTAGGTATGTAGAAGGGAGTAGGTATGTAGAAGTGTGTAGGTGTGTAGGTATGTAGAAGGTTGTAGGTATGTAGGTATGTAGAAGGTTGTAGGTATGTAGAAGGGTGTAGGTATGTAGAAGGGTGTAGGTATGTAGAAGTGTGTAGGTATGTAGAAGTGTGTAGGTATGTAGGTATGTAGAAGGTTGTAGGTATGTAGGTATGTAGAAGGGTGTAGGTATGTAGGTATGTAGAAGGTTGTAGGTATGTAGAAGGGTGTAGGTATGTAGAAGTGTGTAGGTATGTAGAAGTGTGTAGGTATGTAGAAGGGTGTAGGTATGTAGAAGGGTGTAGGTAGGGTGTAGGTATGTAGAAGGGTGTAGGTATGTAGAAGGGTGTAGGTATGTAGAAGGGTGTAGGTATGTAGAAGGGTAGGTATGTAGAAGGTTGTAGGTATGTAGAATGGTGTAGGTATGTAGAATGGTGTAGGTATGTAGATGTAGGTATGTAGAAGTGTGTAGGTATGGAGAAGTGTGTAGGTATGTAGAAGGGTGTAGGTATGTAGAAGGGTGTAGGTATGTAGAAGGGTGTAGGTATGTAGAAGGGTGTAGGTATGTAGAATGGTGTAGGTATGTAGAAGGTTGTAGGTATGTAGAAGGGTGTAGGTATGTAGAATGGTGTAGGTATGTAGATGTAGGTATGTAGAAGTGTGTAGGTATGTAGAAGTGTGCAGGTATGTAGAAGGGTGTAGGTATGTAGAAGGGTGTAGGTATGTAGAAGTGTGTAGGTATGTAGAAGTGTGTAGGTATGTAGGTATGTAGAAGGTTGTAGGTATGTAGGTATGTAGAAGGTTGTAGGTATGTAGAAGGGAGTAGGTATGTAGAAGTGTGTAGGTATGTAGAAGTGTGTAGGTATGTAGGTATGTAGAAGGTTGTAGGTATGTAGAAGGGTGTAGGTATGTAGAAGGGTGTAGGTATGTAGAAGGGTAGGTATGTAGAAGGGTAGGTATGTAGAAGTGTGTAGGTATGTAGAAGTGTGTAGGTATGTAGAAGGTTGTAGGTATGTAGAAGGTTGTAGGTATGTAGGTATGTAGAAGGGTGTAGGTATGTAGGTATGTAGAAGGTTGTAGGTATGTAGAAGGGTGTAGGTATGTAGAAGGGTGTAGGTATGTAGAATGGTGTAGGTATGTAGAAGGGTGTAGGTATGTAGAAGGGTGTAGGTATGTAGAAGGGTGTAGGTATGTAGAATGATGTAGGTATGTAGAAGTGTGTAGGTATGTAGAAGTGTGTAGGTATGTAGAATGATGTAGGTATGTAGAATGATGTAGGTATGTAGAAGTATGTAGGTATGTAGAAGTGTGTAGGTATGTAGAATGATGTAGGTATGTAGAAGTGTGTAGGTATGTAGAAGTGTGTAGGTATGTAGAATGATGTAGATATGTAGAAGGTGTAGGTATGTAGAAGTGTGTAGGTATGTAGGTATGTAGAAGGTTGTAGGTATGTAGGTATGTAGAAGGTTGTAGGTATGTAGAAGGGTGTAGGTATGTAGAAGTGTGTAGGTATGTAGAAGGGAGTAGGTATGTAGAAGTGTGTAGGTATGTAGAAGGTTGTAGGTATGTAGGTATGTAGAAGGTTGTAGGTATGTAGAAGGGTGTAGGTATGTAGAAGTGTGTAGGTATGTAGAAGGATGTAGGTATGTAGAAGTGTGTAGGTATGTAGAAGTGTGTAGGTATGTAGGTATGTAGAAGGTTGTAGGTATGTAGGTATGTAGAAGGTTGTAGGTATGTAGAAGGGTGTAGGTATGTAGAAGTGTGTAGGTATGTAGAAGGGAGTAGGTATGTAGAAGTGTGTAGTGTGTAGGTATGTAGAAGGTTGTAGGTATGTAGAAGGTTGTAGGTATGTAGAAGGGTGTAGGTATGTAGAAGGGTGTAGGTATGTAGAAGTGTGTAGGTATGTAGAAGTGTGTAGGTATGTAGGTATGTAGAAGGGTGTAGGTATGTAGGTATGTAGAAGGTTGTAGGTATGTAGAAGGGTGTAGGTATGTAGAAGTATGTAGAAGTGTGTAGGTATGTAGAAGGGTGTAGGTATGTAGAGGGGTGTAGGTATGTAGAAGGGTGTAGGTATGTAGAAGGGTGTAGGTATGTAGAAGGGTGTAGGTATGTAGAAGGGTGTAGGTATGTAGAATGGTGTAGGTATGTAGAAGGTTGTAGGTATGTAGAATGGTGTAGGTATGTAGAATGGTGTAGGTATGTAGATGTAGGTATGTAGAAGTGTGTAGGTATGGAGAAGTGTGTAGGTATGTAGAAGGGTGTAGGTATGTAGAAGGGTGTAGGTATGTAGAAGGGTGTAGGTATGTAGAAGGGTGTAGGTATGTAGAATGGTGTAGGTATGTAGAAGGTTGTAGGTATGTAGAAGGGTGTAGGTATGTAGAATGGTGTAGGTATGTAGATGTAGGTATGTAGAAGTGTGTAGGTATGTAGAAGTGTGCAGGTATGTAGAAGGGTGTAGGTATGTAGAAGGGTGTAGGTATGTAGAAGTGTGTAGGTATGTAGAAGTGTGTAGGTATGTAGGTATGTAGGTATGTAGAAGGTGTAGGTATGTAGGTATGTAGAAGGTTGTAGGTATGTAGAAGGGTGTAGGTATGTAGAAGTGTGTAGGTATGTAGGTGTAGGTATGTAGAAGGGGTGTAGGTATGTAGAAGGGTGTAGGTATGTAGAAGGGTGTAGGTATGTAGAAGGGTGTAGGTATGTAGAAGGGTGTAGGTATGTAGAAGTGTGTAGGTATGTAGAAGTGTGTAGGTATGTAGGTATGTAGAAGGTTGTAGGTATGTAGAAGGGTGTAGGTATGTAGAAGGGTGTAGGTATGTAGAAGGGTGTAGGTATGTAGAAGTGTGTAGGTATGTAGAAGTGTGTAGGTATGTAGAAGGTTGTAGGTATGTAGAAGGTTGTAGGTATGTAGGTATGTAGAAGGGTGTAGGTATGTAGGTATGTAGAAGGTTGTAGGTATGTAGAAGGGTGTAGGTATGTAGAAGGGTGTAGGTATGTAGAAGGGTGTAGGTATGTAGGTATGTAGAAGGTTGTAGGTATGTAGAAGGGTGTAGGTATGTAGGTATGTAGAAGGTTGTAGGTATGTAGAAGGGTGTAGGTATGTAGAAGGGTGTAGGTATGTAGAAGGGTGTAGGTATGTAGAATGGTGTAGGTATGTAGAAGGTTGTAGGTATGTAGAAGGGTGTAGGTATGTAGAATGGTGTAGGTATGTAGATGTAGGTATGTAGAAGGTGTAGGTATGTAGAAGTGTGTAGGTATGTAGAAGGGTGTAGGTATGTAGAAGGGTGTAGGTATGTAGAAGGGTGTAGGTATGTAGAAGGGTGTAGGTATGTAGGTATGTAGAAGGTTGTAGGTATGTAGGTATGTAGAAGGTTGTAGGTATGTAGAAGGGAGTAGGTATGTAGAAGTGTGTAGGTATGTAGAAGTGTGTAGGTATGTAGGTATGTAGAAGGTTGTAGGTATGTAGAAGGTTGTAGGTATGTAGAAGGGTGTAGGTATGTAGAAGGGTGTAGGTATGTAGAAGGGTGTAGGTATGTAGAAGTGTGTAGGTATGTAGAAGTGTGTAGGTATGTAGAAGGTTGTAGGTATGTAGAAGGTTGTAGGTATGTAGGTATGTAGAAGGGTGTAGGTATGTAGGTATGTAGAAGGTTGTAGGTATGTAGAAGGGTGTAGGTATGTAGAAGGGTGTAGGTATGTAGAATGGTGTAGGCATGTAGAAGGGTGTAGGTATGTAGAAGGGTGTAGGTACGTAGAAGGGTGTAGGTATGTAGAAGGGTGTAGGTATGTAGAATGATGTAGGTATGTAGAAGTGTGTAGGTATGTAGAAGTGTGTAGGTATGTAGAATGATGTAGGTATGTAGAATGATGTAGGTATGTAGAAGTATGTAGGTATGTAGAAGTGTGTAGGTATGTAGAATGATGTAGGTATGTAGAAGTGTGTAGGTATGTAGAAGTGTGTAGGTATGTAGAATGATGTAGATATGTAGAAGTGTGTAGGTATGTAGAAGTGTGTAGGTATGTAGGTATGTAGAAGGTTGTAGGTATGTAGGTATGTAGAAGGTTGTAGGTATGTAGAAGGGTGTAGGTATGTAGAAGTGTGTAGGTATGTAGAAGGGAGTAGGTATGTAGAAGTGTGTAGGTATGTAGAAGGTTGTAGGTTGTAGGTATGTAGAAGGTTGTAGGTATGTAGAAGGGTGTAGGTATGTAGAAGTGTGTAGGTATGTAGAATGATGTAGATATGTAGAAGTGTGTAGGTATGTAGAAGTGTGTAGGTATGTAGGTATGTAGAAGGTTGTAGGTATGTAGGTATGTAGAAGGTTGTAGGTATGTAGAAGGGTGTAGGTATGTAGAAGTGTGTAGGTATGTAGAAGGGAGTAGGTATGTAGAAGTGTGTAGGTGTGTAGGTATGTAGAAGGTTGTAGGTATGTAGAAGGTTGTAGGTATGTAGAAGGGTGTAGGTATGTAGAAGGGTGTAGGTATGTAGAAGTGTGTAGGTATGTAGAAGTGTGTAGGTATGTAGGTATGTAGAAGGGTGTAGGTATGTAGGTATGTAGAAGGTTGTAGGTATGTAGAAGGGTGTAGGTATGTAGAAGTATGTAGAAGTGTGTAGGTATGTAGAAGGGTGTAGGTATGTAGAAGGGTGTAGGTATGTAGAAGGGTGTAGGTATGTAGAAGGGTGTAGGTATGTAGAAGGGTGTAGGTATGTAGAAGGGTGTAGGTATGTAGAAGGGTGTAGGTATGTAGAAGGGTATGTAGAGGTTGTAGGTATGTAGAATGGGTAGGTATGTAGAATGGTGTAGGTATGTAGATGTAGGTATGTAGAAGGTGTAGGTATGTAGAAGTGTGTAGGTATGTAGAAGGGTAGGTATGTAGAAGGTGTAGGTATGTAGAAGGGTGTAGGTATGTAGAAGGGTGTAGGTATGTAGAAGGGTGTAGGTATGTAGAATGGTGTAGGTATGTAGAAGGTTGTAGGTATGTAGAAGGGTGTAGGTATGTAGAATGGTGTAGGTATGTAGATGTAGGTATGTAGAAGTGTGTAGGTATGTAGAAGTGTGCAGGTATGTAGAAGGGTGTAGGTATGTAGAAGGGTGTAGGTATGTAGAAGTGTGTAGGTATGTAGAAGTGTGTAGGTATGTAGGTATGTAGGTATGTAGAAGGTTGTAGGTATGTAGGTATGTAGAAGGTTGTAGGTATGTAGAAGGGTGTAGGTATGTAGAAGTGTGTAGGTATGTAGAAGGGTGTAGGTATGTAGAAGGGTGTAGGTATGTAGAAGTGTGTAGGTATGTAGAAGGTTGTAGGTATGTAGAAGGGAAGTAGATGTAAATAGGTATGTAGAAGGTGTAGGTATGTAGAAGAAGGTGTAGGTATGTAGAAGGGTGTAGGTATGTAGAAGGGTGTAGGTATGTAGAAGGGTGTAGGTATGTAGAAGTGTGTAGGTATGTAGAAGTGTGTAGGTATGTAGAAGGTTGTAGGTATGTAGAAGGTTGTAGGTATGTAGGTATGTAGAAGGGTGTAGGTATGTAGGTATGTAGAAGGTTGTAGGTATGTAGAAGGGTGTAGGTATGTAGAAGGGTGTAGGTATGTAGAAGGGTGTAGGTATGTAGGTATGTAGAAGGTTGTAGGTATGTAGAAGGGGTATGTAGGTATGTAGAAGGTTGTAGGTATGTAGAAGGGTGTAGGTATGTAGAAGGGTGTAGGTATGTAGAAGGGTGTAGGTATGTAGGTATGTAGAAGGTTGTAGGTATGTAGAAGGGTGTAGGTATGTAGGTATGTAGAAGGTTGTAGGTATGTAGAAGGGTGTAGGTATGTAGAAGGGTGTAGGTATGTAGAAGGGTGTAGGTATGTAGGTATGTAGAAGGTGGTGTAGGTATGTAGAAGGGTGTATGTATGTAGAATTGTAGGTTGTAGGTATGTAGAAGGTTGTAGGTATGTAGGTATGTAGAAGGGTGTAGGTATGTAGAAGTGTGTAGAAGTATGTAGAAGGTGGTGTAGGTATGTAGAAGGGTGTAGGTATGTAGGTATGTAGAAGGTTGTAGGTATGTAGAAGGGTGTAGGTATGTAGAAGGGTGTAGGTATGTAGGTATGTAGAAGGGTGTAGGTATGTAGAAGGGTGTAGGTATGTAGAAGGGTGTAGGTATGTAGAAGGGTGTAGGTATGTAGAAGGGTGTAGGTATGTAGAAGGGTGTAGGTATGTAGAAGGGTGTAGGTATGTAGAAGGGTGTAGGTATGTAGAAGGGTGTAGGTATGTAGAAGGGTGTAGGTATGTAGAAGGGTGTAGGTATGTAGAAGGGTGTAGGTATGTAGAAGGGTGTAGGTATGTAGAAGGGTGTAGGTATGTAGAAGGTTGTAGGTATGTAGAAGGGTGTAGGTATGTAGAAGGGTGTAGGTATGTAGAAGGGTGTAGGTATGTAGAAGGTTGTAGGTATGTAGAAGGGTGTAGGTATGTAGAAGGGTGTAGGTATGTAGAAGGGTGTAGGTATGTAGAAGGGTGTAGGTATGTAGA
>JABXNX010000080.1:124433-130860 GCA_014843695.1 Archivesica marissinica | reverse complement strand
TGTAGTTATACAGTGTCCATGTAGTTATACAGTGTCCATGTAGTTATACAGTGTCCGTGTAGTTATACAGTGTCCATGTAGTTATACAGTGTCCGTGTAGTTATACAGTGTCCATGTAGTTATACAGTGTCCATGTAGTTATACAGTGTCCATGTAGTTATACAGTCCCCTGTGTAGTTATACAGTGTCCATGTAGTTATACAGTGTCCGTGTAGTTATACAGACCCCCGTGTAGCTATACAGTCCAAACAGTCCGTGTAGTTATACAGTGTCCGTGTAGTTATACAGTGTCCGTGTAGCTATACAGTCCCTGTGTAGTTATACAGTGTCCGTGCAGTTATACAGTGTCCGTGTAGTTATACAGTGTCCGTGCGTTATACAGTGTCCATGTAGTTATACAGTGTCCGTGTAGTTATACAGTGTCCGTGTAGTTATACAGTGTCCGTGTAGTTATACAGTCCCCTGTGCAGTTATACAGTGTCCGTGCAGTTATACAGTGTCCATGTAGTTATACAGTGTCCGTGCAGTTATACAGTGTCCGTGTAGTTAAACAGTCCCCCGTGCAGTTATACAGTCCCCCGTGTAGTTATACAGTCCCCCGTGTAGTTATACAGTCCCCCGTGTAGTTATACAGTGTCCGTGTAGTTATACAGTGTCCGTGTAGTTTTACAGTGTCCGTGCAGTTATACAGTGTCCGTGTAGTTATACAGTGTCCGTGTAGTTATACAGTGTCCGTGTAGTTATACAGTGTCCGTGTAGTTATACAGTGTCCATGTAGTTATACAGTGTCCATGTAGTTATACAGTGTCCGTGTAGTTATACAGTGTCCGTGTAGTTATACAGTGTTCGTGTAGTTATACAGTGTCTGTGTAGTTATACAGTGTCCATGTAGTTATACAGTGTCCATGTAGTTATACAGTGTCCGTGCAGTTATACAGTGTCCATGTAGTTATACAGTGTCCGTGTAGTTATACAGTGTCCATGTAGTTATACAGTGTCCATGTAGTTATACAGTGTCCGTGTAGTTATACAGTCCCCCGTGTAGTTATACAGTCCCCCGTGTAGTTATACAGTCCCCCGTGTAGTTATACAGTGTCCGTGTAGTTATACAGTCCCCCGTGTAGTTATACAGTCCCCTGTGTAGTTATACAATGTCCGTGTAGTTATACAGTGTCCATGTAGTTATACAGTGTCCGTGTAGTTATACAGTGTCCGTGCAGTTATACAGTGTCCGTGTAGTTATACAGTCCCCCGTGTAGCTATACAGTGTCCGTGTAGTTATACAGTCCCCCGTGTAGCTATACAGTCCCCTGTGTAGTTATACAGTGTCCGTGTAGTTATACAGTCCCCTGTGTAGTTATACAGTCCCCCGTGTAGCTATACAGTCCCCCGTGTAGTTATACAGTGTCTGTGCACTTATACAGTCCCCTGTGTAGTTATACAGTCCCCCGTGTAGTTATACAGTCCCCCATGTAGTTATACAGTGTCCGTGCAGTTATACAGTGTCCGTGTAGTTATACAGTCCCCTGTGTAGTTATACAGTCCCCCGTGTAGTTATACAGTGTCCGTGTAGTTATACAGTCCCCTGTGTAGTTATACAGTCCCCCGTGCAGTTATACAGTCCCCTGTGTAGTTATACAGTGTCCATGTAGTTATACAGTCCCCCGTGTAGTTATACAGTGTCCGTGTAGTTATACAGTCCCCAGTGCAGTTTTACAGTCCCCTGTGTAGTTATACAGTCCCCTGTGTAGTTATACAGTCCCCTGTGTAGTTATACAGTCCCCGTGTAGTTATACAGTCTCCCTGTGTAGTTATACAGTCCCCTGTGTAGTTATACAGTCCCCTGTGTAGTTATACAGTCCCCTGTGCAGTTATACAGTCCCCTGTGCAGTTATACAGTCCCCCGTGTAGTTATACAGTCCCCTGTGTAGTTATACAGTCCCCTGTGCAGTTATACAGTCCCCTGTGCAGTTATACAGTGTCCATGTAGTTATACAGTCCCCTGTGTAGTTATTCAGTCCCCTGTGTAGTTATACAGTCCCCTGTGTAGTTATACAGTCCCCTGTGCAGTTATACAGTCCCCTGTGCAGTTATACAGTCCCCTGTGTAGTTATACAGTCCCCTGTGTAGTTATACAGTCCCCTGTATAGTTATACAGTCCCCTGTGCAGTTATACACTCCCCTGTGCAGTTATACAGTGTCCGTGCAGTTATACAGTCCCCCGTGTAGTTATACAGTCCCCCGTGTAGTTATACAGTGTCCGTGTAGTTATACAGTCCCCCGTGTAGTTATACAGTGTCCGTGTAGTTATACAGTCCCCCGTGTAGTTATACAGTGTCCGTGTAGTTATACAGTCCCCCGTGTAGTTATACAGTGTCCGTGTAGTTATACAGTCCCCGTGTAGTTATACAGTGTCCGTGTAGTTATACAGTCTCCCGTGTAGTTATACAGTGTCCGTGTAGTTATACAGTCCCCGTGTAGTTATACAGTGTCCGTGTAGTTATACAGTCCCCCGTGTAGTTATACAGTGTCCGTGCAGTTATACAGTCCCCGTGTAGTTATACAGCCCCGTGCAGTTATACAGTCCCCCGTGCAGTTATACAGTCCCCTGTGTAGTTATACAGTCCCCCGTGCAGTTATACAGTCCCCGTGTAGTTATACAGTCCCCTGTGCAGTTATACAGTCCCCTGTGCAGTTATACAGTCCCCCGTGTAGTTATACAGTCCCCTGTGTAGTTATACAGTCCCCTGTGCAGTTATACAGTCCCCTGTGCAGTTATACAGTGTCCATGTAGTTATACAGTCCCCTGTGTAGTTATTCAGTCCCCTGTGTAGTTATACAGTCCCCTGTGTAGTTATACAGTCCCCTGTGCAGTTATACAGTCCCCTGTGCAGTTATACAGTCCCCTGTGTAGTTATACAGTCCCCTGTGTAGTTATACAGTCCCCTTTGTAGTTATACAGTCCCCTGTGCAGTTATACACTCCCCTGTGCAGTTATACAGTGTCCGTGCAGTTATACAGTCCCCGTGTAGTTATACAGTCTCCGTGTAGTTATACAGTGTCCGTGTAGTTATACAGTGTCCGTGTAGTTATACAGTGTCCGTGTAGTTATACAGTCCCCCGTGTAGTTATACAGTGTCCGTGTAGTTATACAGTCCCCCGTGTAGTTATACAGTGTCCGTGTAGTTATACAGTCCCCCGTGTAGTTATACAGTGTCCGTGTAGTTATACAGTCCCCCGTGTAGTTATACAGTGTCCGTGTAGTTATACAGTCCCCCGTGTAGTTATACAGTGTCCGTGTAGTTATACAGTCCCCCGTGTAGTTATACAGTCCCCGTGTAGTTATACAGTCCCCCGTGTAGTTATACAGTCTCCGTGTAGTTATACAGTCCCCCGTGTAGTTATACAGTGTCCGTGTAGTTATACAGTCCCCCGTGTAGTTATACAGTGTCCGTGTAGTTATACAGTCCCCCGTGTAGTTATACAGTCCCCGTGTAGTTATACAGTCCCCCGTGTAGTTATACAGTGTCCGTGTAGTTATACAGTCCCCTGTGTAGTTATACAGTGTCCGTGTAGTTATACAGTCCCCTGTGTAGTTATACAGTGTCCGTGCAGTTATACAGTCCCCTGTGCAGTTATACAGTCCCCCGTGCAGTTATACAGTCCCCCGTGCAGTTATACAGTCCCCTGTGCAGTTATACAGTCCCCTGTGCAGTTATACAGTCCCCTGTACAGTTATACAGTCCCCTGTGCAGTTATACAGTGTTCGTGTAGTTATACAGTCCCCTGTGTAGTTATACAGTCCCCTGTGTAGTTATACAGTGTCCATGCAGTTATACAGTCCCCTGTGCAGTTATACAGTCTCCTGTGTAGTTATACAGTCCCCCGTGTAGTTATACAGTCCCCCGTGCAGTTATACAGTCCCCGTGCAGTTATACAGTCCCCCGTGCAGTTATACAGTCCCCTGTGTAGTTATACAGTCCCCCGTGCAGTTATACAGTCCCCTGTGTAGTTATACAGTGTCCGTGTAGTTATACAATCCCCCGTGTAGTTATACAGTGTCCGTGTAGTTATACAGTCCCCTGTGTAGTTATACAGTCCCCTGTGCAGTTATACAGTCCCCCGTGTAGTTATACAGCCCCCGTGCAGTTATACAGTGTCCGTGTAGTTATACAGTGTCCATGTAGTTATACAGTCCCCCGTGTAGTTATACAGTCCCCCGTGTAGTTATACAGTCCCCTGTGTAGTTATACAGTGTCCGTGTAGTTATACAGTGTCCGTGTAGTTATACAGTGTCCGTGTAGTTATACAGTGGTTCGTGTAGTTATACAGTGTCCGTGTAGTTATACAGTGTCCGTGTAGTTATACAGTGTCCGTGTAGTTATACAGTGTCCATGTAGTTATACAGTCCCCCGTGTAGTTATACATTCATGTGGGAGGAAACCGGAGTACCTGGAGAAAACCCACCTGTACGATCTGGCGACCATCATACCATCTCACATACTTCCCTGTCCGAGGATCGAACCCAGGTCGCATTGGTGAGAAGCGAGCGCGCTAATCACTGCGCTAATCGGAGAGTCAAAAGGTTAATAATCAAATGGTTAATATGTCTCCGAATCTACAATAATTCATGTTGTCTCCGATCCTACAATAATTCATGTTTTCTCCGAACCTACAATAATTCATGTTGTCTCCGAACCTACAATAATTCATGTTTTCTCCGAACCAACAATAATTCATGTTTTCTCCGAACCTACAATAATTCATGTTGTCTCCGAACCTACAATAATTCATGTCTCCGAACCTACAATAATTCATGTTGCAAAATACTCACCTTTATATTTTGTAATGACAGCCCCATTTCTGTTCAACGGCTCCCCGAGTTTCACAGACAATGATGTACTGCTCGATATGCTTAGCATTACATTGGTTGGCGGGTCTGGACATCCTACAATTGTAAACGTTTCTCACGTAATCAAAATAGATTATAGTGACTTATCACGCATTGGCCGTAAAGTGAGTTCGTCGACAAACAACAATGTACAGCACGTCAATAAAGTAATTGACATGGATAGGCGTTTTATGGTGAGAGAGATTAGCTTTGTAGAATATTGAAGGATCACCTCAGAATGAATCAGGTTGTCGCAAGATGGATGCAGAAACTGTTAGACCAGAAACTATTAGACCAAAACTGTTAAGACAGAGATCAAAAGAACAGGAGTGTGCAAACTACCATATGCCTTTCTAGAACAATATCGTTGGAATAGTGATAGTTTCATCAACAGTATTGTTGGAATAGTGATAGTTTCATCAACATTATCGTTGGAATAGTGATAGTTTCATCAACAGTATCGTTGGAATAGTGATAGTTTCATCAACAGTATCATTGGAATAGTGATAGTTTCATCAACAGTATCGTTGCAATAGTGATAGTTTCATCAACAGTACTGTTGGAATAGTGATAGTTTCATCAACAGTATCATTGCAATAGTGATAGTTTCATCAACAGTATTATCATTGGAATAGTGATAGTTTCATCAACAGTATCATTGGAATAGTGATAGTTTCAACAGTATCATTGGAATAGTGATAGTTTCATCAACAGTATCATTGGAATAGTGATAGTTTCATCAACAGTATCATTGCAATAGTGATAGTTTCATCAACAGTATCATTGGAATAGTGATAGTTTCATCAACAGTATCATTGGAATAGTGATAGTTTCATCAACAGTATTGTTGGAATAGTGATAGTTTCATCAACAGTATCATTGGAATAGTGATAGTTTCATCAACAGTATTGTTGGAATAGTGATAGTTTCATCAACAGTATCATTGCAATAGTGATAGTTTCATCAACTGTATTGTTGGAATAGTGATAGTTTCATCAACAGTACCGTTGGAATAGTGATAGTTTCATCAACATTATCATTGCAATAGTGATAGTTTCATCAACAGTATCGTTGCAATAGTGATAGTTTCATCAACAATATCATTGGAATAGTGATAGTTTCATCAACAGTATCGTTGGAATAGTGATAGTTTCATCAACAGTATTGTTGGAATAGTGATAGTTTCATCAACAGTACCGTTGCAATAGTGATAGTTTCATCAACAGTATCGTTGTAATAGTGATAGTTTCATCAACACTATTGTTGGAATAGTGATAGTTTCATCAACAGTACCATTGCAATAGTGATAGTTTCATCAACAGTATCGTTGCAATAGTGATAGTTTCATCAACAGTATTGTTGGAATAGTGATAGTTTCATCAACAGTATCATTGGAATAGTGATAGTTTCATCAACAGTATCATTGCAATAGTGATAGTTTCATCAACTGTATTGTTGGAATAGTGATAGTTTCATCAACAGTACCGTTGGAATAGTGATAGTTTCATCAACAGTACCGTTGCAATAGTGATAGTT
>JABXNX010000080.1:114433-119433 GCA_014843695.1 Archivesica marissinica | reverse complement strand
TCCTGTATACATAACATATACATGCCTGCACACTCCTGTATACATAACATATACATGCCTACACTCTCCTGTATACATAACATATACATGCCTACACTCTCCTGTATACATAACATATACATGCCTGCCTACTCCTGTATACATAACATATACATGCCTGCACTCTCCTGTATACATAACATATACATGCCTGCACTCTCCTGTATACCAAACATATACATGCCTACATTCCTGTATACATAACATATACATGCCTGCACTCTCCTGTATACATAACATATACATGCCTGCACTCTCCTGTATACATAACATATACATCCCCTACACTCTCCTGTATACATAACATATACATGCCTACACTCTCCTGTATACATAACATATACATGCCTGCACTCTCCTGTATACATAACATATACATGCCTACACTCTCCTGTATACACAACATATACATGCCTGCACTCTCCTGTATACATAACATATACATGCCTGCACTCTCCTGTATACATAACATATACATCCCCTACACTCTCCTGTATACATAACATATACATCCCCTACACTCTCCTGTATACATAACATATACATGCCTGCACTCTCCTGTATACATAACATATACATGCCTATACTCTCCTATACACATAACATATACATGCCTGCACTCTCCTGTATACATAACATATACATGCCCTGCACACTCCTGTATACATAACATATACATGCCCTGCACACTCCTATATACATAACATATACATGCCTGCACTCTCCTGTATACATAACATATACATGCCCTGCACACTCCTATATACATAACATATACATGCCCTGCACTCTCCTGTATACCTAACATATACATGCCTGCACACTCCTATATACATAACATGTACATGCCTGCACACTCCTGTATACATAACATATACATGCCCTGCACACTCCTGTATACATAACATATACATGCCCTGCACTCTCCTGTATACATAACATATACATGCTTGCACACTCCTGTATACATAACATATACATGCCCTGCACTCTCCTGTATACATAACATATACATGCCTGCACACTCCTATATACATAACATATACATGCCTACACTCTCCTGTATACATAACATATACATGCCCTGCATACTCCTGTATACATAACATATACATGCCCTGCACTCTTCTGTATACATAACATATACATGCCCTACACACTTCTGTATACATAACATATACATGCCCTGCACTCTCCTGTATAAATAACATATACATACCCTGCACTCTCCTGTATACATAACATATACATGCCCTGCACACTCCTATATACATAACATCTGCATGCCTGCATACTCCAGTATACACAACATGTACATGCCTGCACTCTCCTGTATACATAACATATACATGCCCTGCATACTCCTGTATACATAACATATACATGCCCTGCACTCTCCTGTATACATAACCTATACATGCCCTGCATACTTCTGTATACATAACATATACATGCCCTGCACTCTCCTGTATACATAACCTATACATGCCTGCATACTCCTGTATACATAACATATACATGCCTACACACTCCTGTATACATACCATATACATGCCCTGCACACTCCTATATACATAACATATACATGCCATGCATACTCCTGTATACATAACATATACATGCCTGCATACTCCTGTATACATAACATATACATGCCCTGCACTCTCCTGTATACATAACATATACATGCCTGCACACTCATGTATACATAACATATACATGCCCTGCACACTCCTATATGCATAACATATACATGCCCTGCACACTCCTGTATACATAACATATACATGCCTACACACTCCTGTATACATAACATATACATGCCTACACACTCCTGTAAACATAACATATACATGCCCTGCACACTCCTGTATACATAACATATACATGCCCTGCATACTCCTGTATACATAACATATACATGCCCTGCACTCTCCTGTATACATAACATATACATGCCTGCACACTCATGTATACATAACATATACATGCCCTGCACTCTCCTGTATACATAACATATACATGCCTGCACACTCATGTATACATAACATATACATGCCCTGCACTCTCCTGTATACATAACATATACATGCCCTGCACTCTCCTGTATACATAACATATACATGCCCTGCACACTCCTGTATACATAACATATACATGCCCTGCACTCTCCTGTATACATAACATATACATGCCTGCACTCTCCTGTATACATAACATATACATGCCCTGCACTCTCCTGTATACATAACATATACATGCCCTGCACTCTCCTGTATACATAACATATACATGCCCTGCATACTCCTGTATACATAACATATACATGCCTGCATACTCCTGTATACATAACATATACATGCCTGCACTCTCCTGTATACATAACATATACATGCCCTGCACACTCCTATATACATAACATATACATGCCTGCACACTCCTGTATACATAACATATACATGCCTGCATACTCCTGTATACATAACATATACATGCCTACATACTCATGTATACATAACATATACATGCCCTGCACACTCCTATATGCATAACATATACATGCCTACACACTCCTGTATACATAACATATACATGCCTGCATACTCCTGTATACATAACATATACATGCCTGCACTCTCCTGTATACATAACATATACATGCCCTGCAGACTCCTGTATACATAACATATACATGCCCTGCATACTCCTATATACATAACATATACATGCCCTGCACACTCCTGTATACATAACATATACATGCCTGCATACTCCTATATACATAACATATACATGCCTGCACACTCCTATATACATAACATATACATGCCTGCACACTCCTATATACATAACATATACATGCCTGTACTCTCCTGTATACATAACATATACATGCCCTGAACACTCCTGTATACATAACATATACATGCCCTGCACACTCCTATATGCATAACATATACATGCCCTGCACACTCCTGTATACATAACATATACATGCCTGCATACTCCTGTATACATAACATATACATGCCTGCATACTCCTGTATACATAACATATACATGCCCTGCACACTCCTGTATACATAACATATACATGCCTGCATACTCCTGTATACATAACATATACATGCCCTGCACACTCCTGTATACATAACATATACATGCCTACATACTCATGTATACATAACATATACATGCCCTGCACACTCCTATATGCATAACATATACATGCCCTGCACACTCCTGTATACATAACATATACATGCCTGCATACTCCTGTATACATAACATATACATGCCCTGCATACTCCTGTATACATAACATATACATGCCTGCGTACTCCTGTATACATAAGATATACATGCCTACATACTCATGTATACATAACATATACATGCCCTGCACACTCCTATATGCATAACATATACATGCCTACACACTCCTGTATACATAACATATACATGCCCTGCACACTCCTGTATACATAACATATACATGCCCTGCACACTCCTGTATACATAACATGTACATGCCCTGCACACTCCTGTATACATAACATATACATGCCCTGCACACTCCTGTATACATAACATATACATGCCCTGCACACTCCTGTATACATAACATATACATGCCCTGCACACTCCTGTATACATAACATATACATGCCTGCACACTCCTGTATACATAACATATACATGCCCTGCACTCTCCTGTATACATAACATATACATGCCTGCACACTCCTGTCTACATAACATATACATGCCTGCACTCTCCTGTCTACATAACATATACATGCCTACACTCTCCTGTATACATAACATATACATGCCTACACTCTCCTGTATACATAACATATACATGCCTACACTCTCCTGTATACATAACATATACATGCCTGCACTCTCCTGTCTACATAACATATACATGCCTGCACTCTCCTGTCTACATAACATATACATGCCTACACTCTCCTGTATACATAACATGTACATGCCTGCACACTTCTGTATACATAACATATACATGCCTGCACTCTCCTGTATACATAACATATACATGCCTACACTCTCCTGTATACATAACATATACATGCCTGCACTCTCCTGTATACATAACATATACATGCCCTGCACACTCCTGTATACATAACATATACATGCCTGCACTCTCCTGTATACATAACCTATACATGCCCTGCACACTCCTATATACATAACATGTACATGCCCTGCACACTCCTGTATACATAACATATACATGCCCTGCACTCTCCTGTATACATAACCTATACATGCCCTGCACACTCCTATATACATAACATATACATGCCTGCATACTCCTGTATACATAACATATACATGCCCTGCACACTCCTATATACATAACATATACATGCCCTGCATACTCCTATATACATAACATATACATGCCCTGCACACTCCTATATACATAACATATACATGCCTACACTCTCCTATATACATAACATATACATGCCTGCACTCTCCTGTATACATAACATATACATGCCCTGAACACTCCTGTATACATAACATATACATGCCCTGCACAGTCCTGTATACATAACATGTACATGCCCTGCACACTCCTGTATACATAACATATACATGCCTGCACTCTCCTGTCTACATAACATATACATGCCCTGCACACTCCTGTATACATAACATATACATGCCTGCACACTTCTGTATACATAACATATACATGCCTGCACTCTCCTGTATACATAACATATACATGCCTGCACTCTCCTGTCTACATAACATATACATGCCTACACACTCCTGTATACATAACATATACATGCCCTGCACTCTCCTGTATACATAACATATACATGCCCTGCACAATCCTGTATACATAACATATACATGCCTACACTCTCCTGTATACATAACATATACATGCCCTGCACTCTCCTGTATACATA
>JABXNX010000080.1:55299-113433 GCA_014843695.1 Archivesica marissinica | reverse complement strand
TGTAGGTACGTAGAAGGGTGTAGGTATGTAGAAGGGTGTAGGTACGTAGAAGGGTGTAGGTACGTAGAAGGGTGTAGGTACATAGAAGGGGGTAGGTATTTAGAAGTGTGTAGGTATGTAGATGTAGGTACGTAGAAGGGTGTAGGTATGTAGAAGGGTGTAGGTACGTAGAAGGGTGTAGGTACGTAGAAGGGTGTAGGTACGTAGAAGGGCGACACTCACCTTCATTAGCCAGTACAGATCGAGGTACAATGATGGAGCGGTATATGTCTCGTCTACCTCAACAATAGGTATCTGCTCTTCTGAGGTCACCAAAACCTTGTCATCATAGCGGAAATAACAGGCTAAATATACCCCCCTGAAAAAAGTGTTGTTTTAAAGTCATGGTTTTATTCAGGAGCCCATTATATAACTGACATGCTGATGGTAGCTTTTTAACAATAAATGAATTTAATGAAAAGTACAACCTGAAAACAAATTATCTACATTTTCAAGGTGCTCTAAATTCAGTAAAGGAATTACTACACAAGTATAGCTTGCAACACAATTGTAATATCGTGAGACCAACTTTACCACCCTATGTAAAACATATTATTAAAAATAAGAAAGGATCAACAGTAATGTATAATAGCCTCATGCGCAGTACTGTTAAGCCAAGTAGTCAAACTAAATGCAATAGCAGTACTGTTAAGCCAAGTAATCAAACTAAATGCAATAGCAGTACTGTTAAGCCAAGTAGTCAAACTAAATGCAATAGCAGTACTGTTAAGCCAAGTAGTCAAACTAAATGCAATAGCAGTACTGTTAAGCCAAGTAGTGAAACTAAATGTAATAGCAGTACTGTTAAGCCAAGCAGTCAAACTAAATGCAATAGCAGTACTGTTAAGCTAAGTAGTCAAACTAAATGCAATCATGGTACTGTTAAGCCAAGTAGTCAAACTAAATGCAATAGCAGTACTGTTAAGCCAAGTAGTCAAACTAAATGTAATAGCAGTACTGTTAGGCCAAGTAGTCAAACTAAATGCAATAGCAGTACTGTTAAGCCAAGTAGTCAAACTAAATGCAATCATGGTACTGTTAAGCCAAGTAGTCAAACTAAATGTAATAGCAGTAATGTTAGGCCAAGTAGTCAAACTAAATGCAATAGCAGTACTGTTAAGCCAAGTAGTCAAACTAAATGCAATCATGGTACTGTTAAGCCAAGTAGTCAAACTAAATGCAATAGCAGTACTGTTAAGCCAAGTAGTCAAACTAAATGCAATCACGGTACTGTTAAGCCAAGTAGTCAAACTAAATGTAATAGCAGTACAGTTAAGCCAAGTAGTCAAACTAAATGTAATCACGGTACTGTTAAGCCAAGTAGTCAAACTAAATGCAATCACGGTACTGTTAAGCCAAGTAGTCAAACTAAATGTAATCACGGTACTGTTAAGCCAAGTAGTCAAACTAAATGCAATCACGGTACTGTTAAGCCAAGTAGTCAAACTAAATGTAATAGCAGTACAGTTAAGCCAAGTAGTCAAACTAAATGTAATCACGGTACTGTTAAGCCAAGTAGTCAAACTAAATGCAATCACGGTACTGTTAAGCCAAGTAGTCAAACTAAATGTAATCACGGTACTGTTAAGCCAAGTAGTCAAACTAAATGCAATCACGGTACTGTTAAGCCAAGTAGTCAAACTAAATGTAATAGCAGTACAGTTAAGCCAAGTAGTCAAACTAAATGTAATAGCAGTACTGTTAAGCCAAGTAGTGAAACTAAATGCAATCACAGTACTGTTAAGCCAAGTATTCAAACTAAATGCAATCACGGTACTGTTAAGCCAAGTAGTCAAACTAAATGTAATAGCAGTACTGTTAAGCCAAGTAGTGAAACTAAATGTAATAGCAGTACTGTTAAGCCAAGTAGTGAAACTAAATGCAATCACAGTACTGTTAAGCGAAGTAGTCAAACTAAATGCAATCACGGTACTGTTAAGCCAAGTAGTCAAACTAAATGTAATAGCAGTACTGTTAAGCCAAGTAGTCAAACTAATTGCAATAGCAGTACTGTTAAGCCAAGTAGTCAAACTAAATGTAATAGCAGTACTGTTAAGCCAAGTAGTCAAACTAAATGTAATAGCAGTACTGTTAAGCCAAGTAGTGAAACTAAATGCAATCACAGTACTGTTAAGCCAAGTATTCAAACTAAATGCAATCACGGTACTGTTAAGCCAAGTAGTCAGACTAAATGTAATAGCAGTACTGTTAAGCCAAGTAGTGAAACTAAATGTAATAGCAGTACTGTTAAGCCAAGTAGTGAAACTAAATGCAATCACAGTACTGTTAAGCGAAGTAGTCAAACTAAATGCAATCACAGTACTGTTAAGCCAAGTAGTCAAACTAAATGTAATAGCAGTACTGTTAAGCCAAGTAGTCAAACTAATTGCAATAGCAGTACTGTTAAGACAAGTAGTCAAACTAAATGTAATAGCAGTACTGTTAAGCCAAGTAGTCAAACTAAATGTATGTTATGTTATGTTATATTTCGGGTTTTACGCCTGCATCAGCACCATTTTGGGCTATATCGCCGGCGGGCAGTTTACTTAACAACACCTTTCCTGGGCAGGCTCCAGCGGTTAACCAGTACTTGGGTGCACCAACCTCCGTAAGAAACTGCCAACTTTTTCATATAAATGAGACACGGCCTGAGCGGGGCTCGAACCCGTGACCATCAGTGATGATAGGTTACAGTGGTATACAAGTCAGCGACCTTAACCACTCGACCAAGGAGGCGGACTCAAACTAAATGTAATAGCAGTACTGTTAAGCCAAGTAGTGAAACTAAATGCAATCACAGTACTGTTAAGCCAAGTCGTCAAACTAAATGCAATCACGGTACTGTTAAGCCAAGTAGTCAAACTAAATGCAATAGCAGTACTGTTAAGCCAAGTAGTCAAACTAAATGCAATAGCAGTACTGTTAAGCCAAGTAGTCAAACTAAATGCAATCACGGTACTGTTAAGCCAAGTAGTCAAACTAAATGTAATAGCAGTACTGTTAAGCCAAGTAGTCAAACTAATTGCAATCACAGTACTGTTAAGCCAAGTAGTCAAACTAAATGCAATCACGGTACTGTTTAGCCAAGTAGTCAAACTAAATGCAATAGCAGTACTGTTAAGCCAAGTATTCAAACTAAATGAAATAGCAGTACTGTTAAGCCAAGTATTCAAACTAAATGAAATAGCAGTACTGTTAAGCCAAGTAGTCAAACTAAATGCAATCACAGTACTGTTAAGCCAAGTTAAGCAAAGCTGTGTATTGATAGTGTTAAACATCCGTTACATGAGCAATGATGTGTATTGATAGTGTTAAACATCCGTTACATGAGCAATGATGTGCATTGACAGTGTTAAACATCCGTTACATGAGCAATACTGTGCATTGACAATGTTAAACATCCGTTACATGAGCAATGCTGTGCACTGACAGTGTTAAACATCAATTACACACTGTAACATACATACTGTAACATACACACTGTAACATACATACTGCAACATACATACTGTAACATACACACTGTAACATACATACTGCAACATACTGCAACATACATACTGTAACATACACACTGTAACATACACACTGTAACATACATACTGTAACATACATACTGTAACATACACACTGTAACATACACACTGTAACATACATACTGTAACATACATACTGTAACATACACACTGTAACATACATACTGTAACATACATACTGTAACATACATACTGTAATATACACACTGTAACATACATACTGTAACATACACACTGTAACATAAACACAGTAACATACATACTGTAACATACATACTGTAACATACACACTGTAACATACACACTGTAACATACACACTGTAACATACACACTGTAACATACACACTGTAACATACATACTGTAACATACACATTATAACATACATACTGTAACATACACACTGTAACATACATACTGTAACATACACACTGTAACATACAACTGTAACATACACACTGTAACATACATACTGTAACATACATACTGTACATACATACTGTAACTACATACTGTAACATACACACTGTAACATACATACTGTAACATACATACTGTAACATACATACTGTAACAACCACTGTAACATACATACTGTACATACACACTGTAACAAACTTACACTGTAACATACACACTGTAACATACATACTAACATACACACTGTAACATACACACTGTAACATACATACTAACATACATACTGTAACATACACATTGTAACATACATACTGTAGCATACACACTGTAACATACACACTGTAACATACATACTGTAACATACACACTGTAACATACACACTGTAACATACACACTGTAACATACACATACACACTGTAACATACATACTGTAACATACATACTGTAACATACATACTGTAACATACACACTGTAGCATACCTACTGTAACATACACACTGTAACATACATACTGTAACATACATACTGTAACATACACACTGTAACATACACACTGTAACATACACACTGTAACATACACACTGTAACATACATACTGTAACATACACATTGTAACATACATACTGTAACATACAAACTGTAACATACATACTGTAACATACACACTATAACATACATACTGTAACATACACACTGTAGCATACATACTGTAACATACACACTGTAACATATATATACTGTAACATACACACTGTAACATACACACTGTAACATACATACTGTAACATACACACTGTAACATACATACTGTAACATACATACCGTAACCTACATACTGTAACATACATACTGTAACATACATACTGTAACATACATACTGTAACATACACACTGTAACATACATACTGTAACATACACACTGTAACATACACACTGTAACATACATACTGTAACATACATACTGTAACATACAAACTGTAACATACATACTGTAACATACACACTGTAACATACATACTGTAACATACACACTGTAGCATACACACTGTAACATACACACTGTAACATACATACTGTAACATACACACTGTAACATACACACTGTAACATACATACTGTAACATACACACTGTAACATACATACTGTAACATACATACTGTAACCTACATACTGTAACATACATACTGTAACCTACATACTGTAACATACACACTGTAACATACATACTGTAACATACACACTGTAACATACACACTGTAACATACATACTGTAACATACACACTGTAACATACACACTGTAACATACACACTGTAACATACACACTGTAACATACACACTGTAACATACACACTGTAACATACATACATACTGTAACATACATACTGTAACATACACACTGTAACATACACACTGTAACATACACACTGTAACATACATACTGTAACATACACACTGTAACATACACACTGTAACATATACACTGTAACATACATACTGTAACATACACACTGTAACATACATACTGTAACATACACACTGTAACATTCATACTGTAACATACACACTGTAACATACATACTGTAACATACATACTGTAACATACATACTGTAACATACACACTGTAACATACATACTGTAACATACACACTGTAACATACATACTGTAACATACACACTGTAACATACACACTGTAACATACACACTGTAACATACACATACACACTGTAACATACATACTGTAACATACATACTGTAACATACACACTGTAACATACATACTGTAACATACACACTGTAACATACATACTGTAACATACATACTGTAACATACATACTGCAACATACTGCAACATACATACTGTAACATACATACTGTAACATACACACTGTAACATACATACTGTAACATACACACTGTACATACACACTGTAACATACACACTGTACCATACATACAGTAACATGCACACTGTAACATACACACTGTAACATACATACTGTAACATACACACAGTAACATACATACTGTAACATACATACTGTAACATACATACTGTAACATACACACTGTAACATACATACTGTAACATACATACTGTAACATATACACTGTAACATACACATTGTAACATACACACTGTAACATACACACTGTAACATACATACTGTAACATACACACTGTAACATACATACTGTAACATATACACTGTAACATACACACTGTAACATACATACTGTAACATACACACTGTAACATACATACTGTAACATACACACTGTAACATACACACTGTAACATACATACTGTAACATACACAATGTAACATACATACTGTAACATACACACTGTAACATACACACTGTAACATACACACTGTAACATACATACTGTAACATACACACTGTAACATACACATTGTAACATACATACTGTAACATACACACTGTAACATACACACTGTAACATACATACTGTAACATACTGTAACATACACATTGTAACATACATACTGTACATACATACTGTAACATACATACTGTAACATACACACTGTAACATACACACTGTAACATACACAATGTAACATACACACTGTAACATACATACTGTAACATACATACATACTGTAACATACACATTGTAACATACATACTGTACATACATACTGTAACATACATACTGTAACATACATACTGTAACATACATACTGTAACATACATACTGTAACATACACACTGTAACATACATACTGTAGCATACATACTGTAATACATACTGTAACATACATACTGTAACATACATACTGTAACATACATACTGTAACATACACACTGTAACATACATACTGTAACATACATACTGTACATACATACTGTAACATACATACTGTAACATACACACTGTAACATACACACTGTAACATACACACTGTAACATACACACTGTAACATACATACTGTAACATACATCTGTAACATACACACTGTAACATACATACTGTACATACATACTGTAACATACATACTGTAACATACATACTGTAACATACACACTGTAACATACATACTGTAACATACACACTGTAACATACATACTGTAACATACACACTGTAACATACATACTGTAACATACATACTGTAACATACATACTGTAACATACACACTGTAACATACACACTGTAACATACACACTGTAACATACACACTGTAACATACACACTGTAACATACATACTGTAACATACATACTGTAACATACACACTGTAACATACATACTGTAACATACATACTGTAACATACATACTGTAACATACATACTGTAACATACACACTGTAACATACATACTGTAACATACACACTGTAACATACATACTGTAACATACACACTGTAACATAACTGTAACATACATACTGTAACATACATACTGTAACATACATACTGTAAATACATACTGTAACATACATACTGTAACATACATACTGTAACATACACACTGTAACATACATACTGTAACATACACACTGTACATACACACTGTAACATACACACTGTAACATACACATACACACTGTAACATACACACTGTAACATACATACTGTAACATACACACTGTAACATACATACTGTAACATACACACTGTAACATACATACTGTAACATACATACTGTAAATACATACTGACATACTGTAACATACATACTGTAACATACACACTGTAACATACACACTGTAACATACACACTGTAACATACACACTGTAACATACATACTGTAACATACACACTGTAACATACATACTGTAACATATACACTGTAACATACACACTGTAACATACATACTGTAACATACACACTGTAACATACATACTGTAACATACACACTGTAACATACATACTGTAACATACATACTGTAACATACACAATGTAACATACATACTGTAACATACACACTGTAACATACACACTGTAACATACACACTGTAACATACATACTGTAACATACACACTGTAACATACACATTGTAACATACATACTGTAACATACACACTGTAACATACACACTGTAACATACACACTGTAACATACTGTAACATACACATTGTAACATACATACTGTACATACATACTGTAACATACATACTGTAACATACACACTGTAACATACACACTGTAACATACACAATATAACATACACACTGTAACATACATACTGTAACATACATACATACTGTAACATACACATTGTAACATACATACTGTACATACATACTGTAACATACATACTGTAACATACATACTGTAACATACATACTGTAACATACATACTGTAATATACACACTGTAACATACATACTGTAGCATACATACTGTACATACATACTGTAACATACATACTGTAACATACATACTGTAACATACATACTGTAACATACACACTGTAACATACACACTGTAACATACACACTGTAACATACACACTGTAACATACACACTGTAACATACATACTGTAACATACATACTGTAACATACATACTGTAACATACATACTGTAACATACATACTGTAACATACACACTGTAACATACATACTGTAACATACACACTGTAACATACACACTGTAACATACATACTGTAACATACATACTGTAACATACATACTGTAACATACACACTGTAACATACATACTGTAACATACATACTAACATACATACTGTAACATACATACTGTAACATACACACTGTAACATACATACTGTAACATACATACTGTAACATACATACTGTAACATACATACTGTAATATAGACACTGTAACATACATACTGTAACATACACACTAACACTAACCGTATAATTATAAATACCTTTTTAGAACTTTATAGAATTTTGGTGCTGAGGAAAATAGATTTTTAAATCCCTTCTTTCTGCGAACTGGTGATGTTGAACCTGGTGAACATGAATACAGTTTAATTATCATAAAGAACAAAGGTAAATTATCATAAAGAACAAAGGTAAATTATCATAAAGAACAAAGGTAAATTATCATAAAGATCAAAGGTAAATGATCATAAAGAATAAAGGCAGATTACCTTAAAGATCAAAGGTAAATTATCACAAAGAATAATGGTAGATTACCATAAAGAACAAAGGTAAATTATCTGTACAACTCCCTCCCTGTACAACTCCCCCCTGTACAACTCTCCCATGTACAACTCTCCCCTGTACAACTCCCCCCTGTACAACTCCCCCCTGTACAATTCCCCCCTGTACAACTCCCCACCTGTACAACTCTCCCCTGTACAACTCCCCCCTGTACCACTAACCCCCCTGTACAACTCCCCCCTGTACCCTCCCCCCTGTACCACTCCCCCCTGTACAACTCCCCCTGTACAACTCCCTCCCCCCCTGTACAACTCCCCCCCTGTACAACTCCCCCTGTACACCCCCCTGTACCACTCCCCATGTACAATTCCCCCCTGTACAACTCCCCACCGTAAAACTCCCCCCTGTACAAACTCCCCTGTACAACTCCCCCCTGTACCACTCCCCCTGTACCACTCTCCCTGTACAACTCCCCCGTACCACCCCCCTGTACCACTCCCCCTGTACAACTCCCCCCTGTACAATTCCCCCCTGTACAATCTCCCCCTGTACAACACCCCCCTGTACAACTCCCCCCTGTACAACTCCCCCATTGTACACCCCCCTGTACAACTCCCCACCTGTACAACTCCCCCTGTACAACACCCCCCTGTACAACTCCCCCCCTGTACAACTCTCCCCTGTACAAACTCCCCCCTGTACAACTCTCCCTGTACACTCCCCCTGTACAACTCCCCACCTGTACAACTCCCCCCCTGTACAACGCACCCCCTGTACAACTCTTTAAACCTCTCAGATTCATTATCCCTGAAGACAAGGTAAGTATATTAACCACCAGGCCACGGAGATGAGTATATATTACTGATCAACTTTTAATGACTATTCTAAGATGCAGCATAAAATTATTATAGTCAGATGTCATTAAACAAATTTGAGGTAATATATTTATCCGCCATCAGACAAACCTTTTAGTGTATTTGCTGGTCGCAGTGTCTTCATCTGCGTAAATAACTCTTCTAATATTTTCAACTTTGCATGAAATCTTGGTGTCATTCTATCCACATCTCTCCAACCTAGAAGAAATTATCATTCTGCTAGACAACATGTCCCATCTGCTAAATACGAAATCTTCAACAGCACACACGTGTCTTTATTGTCCATTACACAAACCTGCCTTCATTGTCCACTGTACAAACCTGCCTTCATTGTCCACTGTACAAACCTGTCATTGTCCACTGTACAAACCTGCCTTCATTGTCCACTGTACAAACCTGCCCTCATTGTCCACTGTACAAACCTGCCTTCATTGTCCACTGTACAAACCTGCCTTCATTGTCCACTGTACAAACCTGCCTTCATTGTCCATTGTACAAACCTGCCTTCATTGTCCACTGTACAAACCTGCCTTCATTGTCCACTGTACAAACCTGCCTTCATTGTCCACTGCACAAACCTGCCTTCATTGTCCACTGTACAAACCTGCCTTCATTGTCCACTGCACAAACCTGCCTTCATTGTCCACTGTACAAACCTGCCTTCATTGTCCACTGTACAAACCTGCCTTCATTGTCCACTGTACAAACCTGCCTTCATTGTCCACTGCACAAACCTGCCTTCATTGTCCACTGTACAAACCTGCCTTCATTGTCCACTGCACACACCTGCCTTCATTGTCCACTGTACAAACCTGCCTCCATTGTCCACATCGACAAACCTGCCTCCATTGTCCACATCGACAAACCTGCCTTCATTGTCCACATCGACACACCTGCCTGCATATAAGGGGCTGGAAGGGGCAGGGCTACTGAATACTTACTTGATGGAATGGCATATAAGGGGCTGGAAGAAGCAGGGCTACTGAATACTTACTTGATGGAATGGCATATAAGGGGCTGGAAGAAGCAGGGCTACTGAATCCCTTCATGTTCATTGCTGACACTCTCACAAAATACGGTGTTCCTTTCTTCAAGTGCTTGATTTCTACTTCCATGTATCGTACATCATCTAGAATTATCTCCCCTTCCACTCGCGTAAAACTCTCCTCTGTACTCCATTCAACTGCAATAACATCAGTGTCCGTGTAGTTATACAGTCCCCTGTGTAGTTATACAGTCCCCTGTGTAGTTATACAGTGTCCATGTAGTTATACAGTCCCCTGTGTAGTTATACAGTGTCCATGTAGTTATACAGTCCCCTGTGTAGTTATACAGTGTCCATGTAGTTATACAGTCCCCTGTGTAGTTATACAGTCCCCTGTGTAGTTATACAGTCCCATGTGTAGCTATACAGTCCTATGTGCAGTTATACAGTCCCCTGTGCAGTTATACAGTTTCCATGTAGTTATACAGTCCCCTGTGTAGTTATACAGTCCCCTGTGTAGTTATACAGTGTCCATGTAGTTATACAGTCCCCCGTGTAGTTATACAGTCACCTGTGTAGTTATACAGTGTCCATGTAGTTATACAGTCCCCCGTGTAGTTATACAGTCCCCCGTGTAGTAATACAGTCCCCTGTGTAGTTATACAGTCCCCTGTGTAGTTATACAGTCCCCCGTGTAGTTATACAGTCCCCTGTGCAGTTATACAGTCCCCCGTGTAGTTATACAGTCCCCTGTGTAGTTATACAGTCCTCTGTGCAGTTATACAGTCCCCTGTGCAGTTATACAGTGTCCATGTAGTTATACAGTCCCCTGTGTAGTTATACAGTCCCCTATGTAGTTATACAGTCCCCTATGTAGTCATACAGTCCCCTGTGCAGTTATACAGTCCCCTGTGTAGTTATACAGTCCCCCCGTGTAGTTATACAGTCCCCTGTGCAGTTATACAGTGTCCGTGTAGTTATACAGTCCCCCGTGTAGTTATACAGTCCCCCTGTGTAGTTATACAGTCCCCTGTGCAGTTATACAGTCCCCCGTGTAGATATACAGTCCACCGTGTAGTTATACAGTCCCCCGTGTAGTTATACAGTCCCCTGTGCAGTTATACAGTGTCCGTGTAGTTATACAGTCCCCCTGTGTAGTTATACAGTCCACTGTGCAGTTATACAGTGTCCGTGTAGATATACAGTCCCCCGTGTAGTTATACAGTCCCCCTGTGTAGTTATACAGTCCCCTGTGCAGTTATACAGTCCCCGTGTAGTTATACAGTCCCCCGTGTAGTTATACAGTCCCCGTGTAGTTATACAGTCCCCCGTGTAGTTATACAGTGTCCCTGTAGTTATACAGTCCCCCGTGTAGTTATACAGTCCCCCGTGCAGTTATACAGTCCCCTGTGCAGTTATACAGTCCCCTGTGTAGTTATACAGTCCCCCGTGTAGTTATACAGTCCCCCGTGTAGTTATACAGTCCCCTGTGCAGTTATACAGTCCCCTGTAGTTATACAGTCCCCGTGTAGTTATACAGTCCCCTGTAGTTATACAGTCCTGTAGTTATACAGTGTCCTGTGTAGTTATACAGTCCCCTGTGTAGTTATACAGTCCCCCTGTGTAGTTATACAGTCCCCTGTGCAGTTATACAGTGTCCGTGCAGTTATACAGTCCCCCGTGTAGTTATACAGTCCCCTGTGCAGTTATACAGTCCCCTGTGCAGTTATACAGTGTCTGTGTAGTTATACAGTCCCCTGTGTAGTTATACAGTCCCCTGTGTAGTTATACAGTCCCCTGTGCAGTTATACAGTCCCCCATGTAGTTATACAGTCTCCGTGTAGTTATACAGTCCCCTGTGCAGTTATACAGTGTCCGTGTAGTAATACAGTCCTTGTAGTTATACAGTGTCCGTGTAGTTATACAGTCCCCGTGTAGTTATACAGTCCCTGTGTAGTTATACAGTCCCCGTGTAGTTATACAGTCCCCCGTGTAGTTATACAGTCCCCCGTGTAGTTATACAGTGTCCGTGTAGTTATACAGTCCCCGTGTAGTTATAGTGTCCGTGAGTTATACAGTGTCCGTGTAGTTATACAGTCCGTGTAGTTATACAGTGTCCGTGTAGTTATACAGTGTCCGTGTAGTTATACAGTGTCCGTGTAGTTATACAGTGTCTGTGTAGTTATACAGTGTTGTAGTTATACGTCCTGTAGTTACAGTCCGTGGTTATACTGTCCGTGTAGTTATACAGTTCCGTGTAGTTATACATCCTGTAGTTATAGTGTCCATGTAGTTATACAGTGTCCGTGTAGTTATACAGTCCCCCGTGTAGTTATACAGTCCCCGTGTAGTTATACAGTCCCCCGTGTAGTTATACAGTGTCCGTGTAGTTATACAGTCCCCCGTGTAGTTATACAGTCCCCTGTGTAGTTATACAATGTCCGTGTAGTTATACAGTGTCCATGTAGTTATACAGTCCCCCGTGCAGTTATACAGTCCCCTGTGTAGTTATACAGTGTCCGTGTAGTTATACAGTCCCCCGTGTAGTTATACAGTGTCCGTGTAGTTATACAGTCCCCTGTGCAGTTATACAGTCCCCTGTGTAGTTATACAGTGTCCGTGCAGTTATACAGTCCCCTGTGTAGTTATACAGTGTCCGTGTAGTTATACAGTCCCCTGTGTAGTTATACAGTCCCCCGTGTAGTTATACAGTCCCCTGTGTAGTTATACAGTGTCCGTGCAGTTATACAGTCCCCCGTGTAGTTATACAGTGTCTGTGTAGTTATACAGTCCCCTGTGCAGTTATACAGTCCCCTGTGTAGTTATAGTCCCCTGTGTAGTTATACAGTCCCCTGTGTAGTTATACAGTCCCCGTGTAGTTATACAGTCCCCCTGTGTAGTTATACAGTGCCCTGTGTAGTTATACAGTCCCCTGTGTAGTTATACAGTGTCCGTGCAGTTATACAGTGTCCATGTAGTTATACAGTGTCCATGTAGTTATACAGTGTCTGTGTAGTTATACAGTGTCCGTGCAGTTATACAGTGTCCGTGTAGTTATACAGTGTCCGTGCAGTTATACAGTCCCCGTGTAGTTATACAGTCCCCGTGCAGTTATACAGTGTCCTGTAGTTATACAGTGTCTGTGTAGTTATACAGTCCCCTGTGTAGTTATACAGTCCCCTGTGTAGTTATACAGTCCCCTGTGTAGTTATACAGTCCCCCTGTAGTTATACAGTCCTCCTGTGTAGTTATACAGTCCCCTGTGCAGTTATACAGTGTCCGTGTAGTTATACAGTCCCCCGTGTAGTTATACAGTCCCCTGTAGTTATACAGTCCCCTGTGTAGTTATACAGTGTCCTGTAGTTATACAGTGTCCGTGTAGTTATACAGTCCCCCTGTAGTTATACAGTGTCCGTGTAGTTATACAGTCCCCGTGTAGTTATACAGTCCCCGTGTAGTTATACAGTGTCCGTGTAGTTATACAGTCCCCGTGTAGTTATACAGTCCCCTGTGTAGTTATACAGTGTCCGTGTAGTTATACAGTGTCCGTGTAGTTATACAGTCCCCCGTGTAGTTATACAGTGTCCGTGTAGTTATACAGTGTTCGTGTAGTTATACAGTCCCCTGTGTAGTTATACAGTCCCCCGTGTAGTTATACAGTGTCCGTGTAGTTATACAGTGTCCGTGTAGTTATACAGTCCCCTGTGTAGTTATACAGTGTCCATGTAGTTATACAGTGTCCGTGTAGTTATACAGTCCCCCGTGTAGTTATACAGTGTCCGTGTAGTTATACAGTCCCCCGTGTAGTTATACAGTGTCCGTGTAGTTATACAGTCCCCAGTGTAGTTATACAGTGTCCGTGTAGTTATACAGTCCCCCGTGTAGTTATACAGTGTCCGTGTAGTTATACAGTCCCCCGTGTAGTTATACAGTGTCCGTGTAGTTATACAGTCCCCCGTGTAGTTATACAGTCCCCTGTGCAGTTATACAGTCCCCTGTGCAGTTATACAGTGTCTGTGTAGTTATACAGTCCCCTGTGTAGTTATACAGTCCCCTGTGTAGTTATACAGTCCCCTGTGTAGTTATACAGTCCCCTGTGTAGTTATACAGTGTCCGTGCAGTTATACAGTCCCCGTGTAGTTATACAGTCCCCTGTGCAGTTATACAGTCCCCTGTGCAGTTATACAGTGTCTGTGTAGTTATACAGTCCCCTGTGTAGTTATACAGTCCCCTGTGTAGTTATACAGTCCCCTGTGCAGTTATACAGTCCCCCATGTAGTTATACAGTCCCCTGTGTAGTTATACAGTCCCCTGTGTAGTTATACAGTCCCCTGTGTAGTTATACAGTGTCCGTGTGTTACAGTCCCCTGTGTAGTTGTCCCCTTGAGTTATACAGTCCCTGTGGTTTGTGTTGAGTTATATAGTCCCCCTGTGTAGTTATACAGTCCCACTGTGTAGTTATACAGTGTCCGTGTAGTTATACAGTCCCCCGTGTAGTTATACAGTCCCCTGTGCAGTTATACAGTGTCCGTGTAGTTATACAGTCCCCTGTGTAGTTATACAGTCCCCTGAGTAGTTATACAGTCCCCCTGTGCAGTTATACAGTCCCCCGTGCAGTTATACAGTCCTCTGTGCAGTTATACAGTCCCCTGTGTAGTTATACAGTCCCCCGTGTAGTTATACAGTCCCCTGTGTAGTTATACAGTGTCCGTGTAGTTATACCGTCCCCTGTGTAGTTATACAGTCCCCCGTGTAGTTATACAGTCCCCCGTGTAGTTATACAGTCCCCTGTGTAGTTATACAGTGTCCGTGTAGTTATACAGTGTCCATGTAGTTATACAGTGTCCATGTAGTTATACAGTGTCCATGTAGTTATACAGTGTCCATGTAGTTATACAGTGTCCGTGTAGTTATACAGTGTCCGTGTAGTTAAACAGTGTCCGTGTAGTTATACAGTGTACGTGTAGTTATACAGTGTCCGTGTAGTTATACAGTGTTCGTGTAGTTATACAGTGTCCGTGTAGTTATACAGTGTCCGTGTAGTTATACAGTCCCCCGTGTAGTTATACAGTGTCCGTGTAGTTATACAGTGTTCGTGTAGTTATACAGTCCCCTGTGTAGTTATACAGTCCCCCGTGTAGTTATACAGTGTCCGTGTAGTTATACAGTGTCCGTGTAGTTATACAGTCCCCTGTGTAGTTATACAGTGTCCGTGTAGTTATACAGTGTCCGTGTAGTTATACAGTCCCCCGTGTAGTTATACAGTGTCCGTGTAGTTATACAGTCCCCCGTGTAGTTATACAGTGACCGTGTAGTTATACAGTGTCCTGTAGTTATACAGTGTCCGTTTAGTTATACAGTGTCCGTGTAGTTATACAGTCCCCTGTGTAGTTATACAGTGTTTGTGTAGTTATACAGTGTTCGTGTAGTTATACAGTGTTCGTGTAGTTATACAGTGTCCATGTAGTTATACAGTGTCCGTGTAGTTATACAGTCCCCTGTGTAGTAATACAGTGTCCGTGTAGTTATACAGTCCCCCGTGTAGTTATACAGTGTCCGTGTAGTTATACAGTCCCCCGTGTAGTTATACAGTGTCCATGTAGTTATACAGTCCCCCGTGTAGTTATACAGTCCCCCGTGCAGTTATACAGTCCCCTGTGCAGTTATACAGTCCCCTGTGTAGTTATACAGTCCCCCGTGTAATTATACAGTCCCCCGTGTAGTTATACAGTCCCCTGTGCAGTTATACAGTGTCCATGTAGTTATACAGTGTCCGTATAGTTATACAGTGTCCATGTAGTTATACAGTGTCCATGTAGTTATACAGTGTCCGTGTAGTTATACAGTCCCCCGTGTAGTTATACAGTCCCCTGTAGTTATACAGTCCCCTGTGTAGTTATACAGTGTCCGTGTAGTTATACAGTCCCCCGTGTAGTTATACAGTCCCCTGTGTAGTTATACAGTGTCCGTGTAGTTATACAGTCCCTGTGTAGTTATACAGTCCCTGTGTAGTTATACAGTCCCCTGTGCAGTATACAGTCCCGTGTAGTTATACAGTCCCCGTGTAGTTATACAGTCCCCTGTGTAGTTATACAGTGTCCATGCAGTTATACAGTCCCCTGTGCAGTTATACAGTCCCCTGTGTAGTTATACAGTCCCCCGTGTAGTTATACAGTCCCCTGTGTAGTTATACAGTGTCCGTGTAGTTATACAGTCCCCTGTGTAGTTATACAGTCCCCCGTGTAGTTATACAGTCCCCCGTGTAGTTATACAGTCCCCTGTGTAGTTATACAGTGTCCGTGTAGTTATACAGTGTCCGTGTAGTTATACAGTGTCCATGTAGTTATACAGTGTCGTGTAGTTATACAGTGTCTGTGTAGTTATACAGTGTCCGTGTAGTTATACAGTGTCCGTGTAGTTATACAGTGTCCGTGTAGTTATACAGTGTCCGTGCAGTTATACAGTGTCCGTGTAGTTATACAGTGTCCGTGTAGTTATACAGTGTCCGTGCAGTTATACAGTGTCCATGTAGTTATACAGTGTCCGTGTAGTTATACAGTCCCCCGTGTAGTTATACAGTGTCCGTGTAGTTATACAGTGTCCGTGTAGTTATACAGTGTCCGTGTAGTTATACAGTGTCCGTGTAGTTATACAGTCCCCCGTGTAGTTATACAGTGTCCGTGTAGTTATACAGTGTCCGTGTAGTTATACAGTGTCCATGTAGTTATACAGTGTCCGTGTAGTTATACAGTGTCCATGTAGTTATACAGTGTCCGTGTAGTTATACAGTGTCCGTGTAGTTATACAGTGTCCGTGTAGTTATACAGTGTCCATGTAGTTATACAGTGTCCATGTAGTTATACAGTGTCCATGTAGTTATACAGTGTCCATGTAGTTATACAGTGTCCGTGTAGTTATACAGTGTCCATGTAGTTATACAGTGTCCATGTAGTTATACAGTGTCCATGTAGTTATACAGTGTCCGTGTAGTTATACAGTGTCCATGTAGTTATACAGTGTCCATGTAGTTACACAGTGTCCATGTAGTTATACAGTGTCCGTGTAGTTATACAGTCCCCTGTGTAGTTATACAGTGTCCATGTAGTTATACAGTGTCCATGTAGTTATACAGTGTCCATGCAGTTATACAGTGTCCATGCAATTATACAGTGTCCATGTAGTTATACAGTGTCCGTGTAGTTATACAGTGTCCGTCATGTAGTTATACAGTGTCCGTGTAGTTATACAGTGTCCATGTAGTTATACAGTGTCCATGTAGTTATACAGTGTCCGTGTAGTTATACAGTGTCCGTGTAGTTATACAGTGTTCGTGTAGTTATACAGTGTCTGTGTAGTTATACAGTCCCCCGTGTAGTTATACAGTGTCCGTGTAGTTATACAGTGTCCGTGTAGTTATACAGTGTCCATGTAGTTATACTGTGTCCATGTAGTTATACAGTCCCCTGTGTAGTAATACAGTGTCCGTGTAGTTATACAGTCCGCCATGTAGTTATACAGTGTCCGTGTAGTTATACAGTCCCCCGTGTAGTTATACAGTGTCCATGTAGTTATACAGTCCCCCGTGTAGTTATACAGTCCCCCGTGCAGTTATACAGTCCCCTGTGCAGTTATACAGTCCCCTGTGTAGTTATACAGTCCCCCGTGTAATTATACAGTCCCCCGTGTAGTTATACAGTCCCCTGTGCAGTTATACAGTGTCCATGTAGTTATACAGTGTCCGTATAGTTATACAGTGTCCATGTAGTTATACAGTGTCCATGTAGTTATACAGTGTCCGTGTAGTTATACAGTCCCCCGTGTAGTTATACAGTCCCCCATGTAGTTATACAGTCCCCCGTGTAGTTATACAGTGTCCGTGTAGTTATACAGTCCCCCGTGTAGTTATACAGTCCCCTGTGTAGTTATACAATGTCCGTGTAGTTATACAGTGTCCATGTAGTTATACAGTGTCCGTGTAGTTATACAGTGTCCGTGAAGTTATACAGTGTCCGTGTAGTTATACAGTCCCCCGTGTAGCTATACAGTGTCCGTGTAGTTATACAGTCTCCCGTGTAGCTATACAGTCCCCTGTGTAGTTATACAGTGTCCGTGTAGTTATACAGTCCCCTGTGTAGTTATACAGTCCCCAGTGTAGTTATACAGTCCCCCGTGTAGTTATACAGTGTCCGTGCAGTTATACAGTCCCCTGTGTAGTTATACAGTCCCCCGTGTAGTTATACAGTCCCCCATGTAGTTATACAGTGTCCGTGCAGTTATACAGTCCCCTGTGTAGTTATACAGTGTCCGTGCAGTTATACAGTGTCCGTGTAGTTATACAGTCCCCTGTGTAGTTATACAGTCCCCCGTGTAGTTATACAGTGTCTGTGTAGTTATACAGTCCCCTGTGTAGTTATACAGTCCCCCGTGCAGTTATACAGTCCCCTGTGTAGTTATACAGTGTCCGTGTAGTTATACAGTCCCCCGTGTAGTTATACAGTGTCCGTGTAGTTATACAGTCCCCTGTGTAGTTATACAGTCCCCTGTGCAGTTATACAGTCCCCCGTGTAGTTATACAGTCCCCTGTGCAGTTATACAGTCCCCTGTGCAGTTATACAGTGTCCATGTAGTTATACAGTCCCCTGTGTAGTTATTCAGTCCCCTGTGTAGTTATACAGTGTCCGTGTAGTTATACAGTGTCCGTGTAGTTATACAGTGTCCGTGCAGTTATACAGTGTCCGTGTAGTTATACAGTGTCCGTGTAGTTATACAGTGTCCATGTAGTTATACAGTGTCCGTGTAGTTATACAGTGTCCATGTAGTTATACAGTGTCCATGTAGTTATACAGTGTCCATGTTGCTATACAGTGTCCATGTAGTTATACAGTGTCCATGTAGTTATACAGTGTCCATGTAGTTATACAGTGTCCATGTAGTTATACAGTGTCCATGTAGTTATACAGTGTCCGTGTAGTTATACAGTGTCCAGGTTGTTATACAGTGTCCATGTAGTTATACAGTGTCCGTGTAGTTATACAGTCCCCTGTGTAGTTATACAGTGTCCATGTAGTTATACAGTGTCCGTGTAGTTATACAGTCCCCTGTGTAGTTATACAGTGTCCATGCAGTTATACAATGTCCGTGCAGTTATACAGTGTCCATGTAGTTATACAGTGTCCATGTAGTTATACAGTGTCTGTGTAGTTATACAGTGTCCGTGCAGTTATACAGTGTCCGTGTAGTTATACAGTGTCCGTGCAGTTATACAGTGTCCATGTAGTTATACAGTGTCCGTGTAGTTATACAGTGTCCGTGCAGTTATACAGTGTCCATGTAGTTATACAGTGTCCGTGTAGTTATACAGTGTCCGTGTAGTTATACAGTGTCCGTGTAGTTATACAGTCCCCTGTGCAGTTATACAGTGTCCGTGCAGTTATACAGTGTCCATGTAGTTATACAGTGTCCGTGCAGTTATACAGTGTCCGTGTAGTTAAACAGTCCCCCGTGCAGTTATACAGTCCCCCGTGTAGTTATACAGTCCCCCGTGTAGTTATACAGTCCCCCGTGTAGTTATACAGTGTCCGTGTAGTTATACAGTGTCCGTGTAGTTTTACAGTGTCCGTGCAGTTATACAGTGTCCGTGTAGTTATACAGTGTCCGTGTAGTTATACAGTGTCCGTGTAGTTATACAGTGTCCGTGTAGTTATACAGTGTCCATGTAGTTATACAGTGTCCATGTAGTTATACAGTGTCCGTGTAGTTATACAGTGTCCGTGTAGTTATACAGTGTTCGTGTAGTTATACAGTGTCTGTGTAGTTATACAGTGTCCATGTAGTTATACAGTGTCCATGTAGTTATACAGTGTCCGTGCAGTTATACAGTGTCCATGTAGTTATACAGTGTCCGTGTAGTTATACAGTGTCCATGTAGTTATACAGTGTCCGTGTAGTTATACAGTCCCCCGTGTAGTTATACAGTCCCCCGTGTAGTTATACAGTCCCCCGTGTAGTTATACAGTCCCCCGTGTAGTTATACAGTGTCCGTGTAGTTATACAGTCCCCCGTGTAGTTATACAGTCCCCTGTGTAGTTATACAATGTCCGTGTAGTTATACAGTGTCCATGTAGTTATACAGTCCCCCGTGCAGTTATACAGTCCCCTGTGTAGTTATACAGTGTCCGTGTAGTTATACAGTCCCCCGTGTAGTTATACAGTGTCCGTGTAGTTATACAGTCCCCTGTGCAGTTATACAGTCCCCTGTGTAGTTATACAGTGTCCGTGCAGTTATACAGTCCCCTGTGTAGTTATACAGTCCCCCGTGTAGTTATACAGTCCCCTGTGTAGTTATACAGTGTCCGTGCAGTTATACAGTCCCCCGTGTAGTTATACAGTGTCTGTGTAGTTATACAGTCCCCTGTGCAGTTATACAGTCCCCTGTGTAGTAATACAGTCCCCTGTGTAGTTATACAGTCCCCTGTGTAGTTATACAGTCCCCGTGTAGTTATACAGTCCCCCTGTGTAGTTATACAGTGCCCTGTGTAGTTATACAGTCCCCTGTGTAGTTATACAGTGTCCGTGCAGTTATAAAGTCCCCTGTGCAGTTATACAGTCCCCTGTGTAGTTATACAGTCCCCCGTGTAGTTATACAGTCCCCTGTGTAGTTATACAGTCCCCTGTGCAGTTATACAGTCCCCCGTGTAGTTATACAGTCCCCTGTGCAGTTATACAGTCCACTGTGCAGTTATACAGTGTCCATGTAGTTATACAGTCTCCTGTGTAGTTATTCAGTCCCCTGTGTAGTTATACAGTGTCCGTGTAGTTATACAGTGTCCGTGTAGTTATACAATGTCCGTGCAGTTATACAGTGTCCATGTAGCTATACAGTGTCCATGTAGTTATACAGTGTCCATGTAGTTATACAGTGTCCATGTAGTTATACAGTGTCCATGTAGTTATACAGTGTCCATGTAGTTATACAGTGTCCATGTAGTTATACAGTGTCCATGTAGTTATACAGTGTCCATGTAGTTATACAGTGTCCGTGTAGTTATACAGTGTCCAGGTTGTTATACAGTGTCCATGTAGTTATACAGTGTCCGTGTAGTTATACAGTCCCCTGTGTAGTTATACAGTGTCCATGTAGTTATACAGTGTCCGTGTAGTTATACAGTCCCCTGTGTAGTTATACAGTGTCCATGCAGTTATACAATGTCCGTGCAGTTATACAGTGTCCATGTAGTTATACAGTGTCCATGTAGTTATACAGTGTCTGTGTAGTTATACAGTGTCCGTGCAGTTATACAGTGTCCGTGTAGTTATACAGTGTCCGTGCCGTTATACAGTGTCCATGTAGTTATACAGTGTCCGTGTAGTTATACAGTGTCTGTGTAGTTATACAGTGTCCGTGTAGTTATACAGTCCCCTGTGCAGTTATACAGTGTCCGTGCAGTTATACAGTGTCCATGTAGTTATACAGTGTCCGTGCAGTTATACAGTGTCCGTGTAGTTAAACAGTCACCCGTGCAGTTATACAGTCCCCCGTGTAGTTATACAGTCCCCCGTGTAGTTATACAGTCCCCCGTGTAGTTATACAGTGTCCGTGTAGTTATACAGTGTCCGTGTAGTTTTACAGTGTCCGTGCAGTTATACAGTGTCCGTGTAGTTATACAGTGTCCGTGTAGTTATACAGTGTCCGTGTAGTTATACAGTGTCTGTGTAGTTATACAGTGTCCATGTAGTTATACAGTGTCCGTGTAGTTATACAGTGTCCGTGTAGTTATACAGTGTCCGTGTAGTTATACAGTGTTCGTGTAGTTATACAGTGTCTGTGTAGTTATACAGTGTCCATGTAGTTATACAGTGTCCATGTAGTTATACAGTGTCCGTGCAGTTATACAGTGTCCATGTAGTTATACAGTGTCCGTGTAGTTATACAGTGTCCATGTAGTTATACAGTGTCCGTGTAGTTATACAGTCCCCCGTGTAGTTATACAGTCCCCCGTGTAGTTATACAGTCCCCCGTGTAGTTATACAGTCCCCCGTGTAGTTATACAGTGTCCGTGTAGTTATACAGTCCCCCGTGTAGTTATACAGTCCCCTGTGTAGTTATACAATGTCCGTGTAGTTATACAGTGTCCATGTAGTTATACAGTCCCCCGTGCAGTTATACAGTCCCCTGTGTAGTTATACAGTGTCCGTGTAGTTATACAGTCCCCCGTGTAGTTATACAGTGTCCGTGTAGTTATACAGTCCCCTGTGCAGTTATACAGTCCCCTGTGTAGTTATACAGTGTCCGTGCAGTTATACAGTCCCCTGTGTAGTTATACAGTGTCCGTGCAGTTATACAGTCCCCTGTGTAGTTATACAGTCCCCCGTGTAGTTATACAGTCCCCTGTGTAGTTATACAGTGTCCGTGCAGTTATACAGTCCCCCGTGTAGTTATACAGTGTCCGTGTAGTTATACAGTCCCCTGTGTAGTTATACAGTCCCCTGTGTAGTTATACAGTCCCCTGTGTAGTTATACAGTCCCCTGTGTAGTTATACAGTCCCCGTGTAGTTATACAGTCCCCCGTGTAGTTATACAGTCCCCTGTGTAGTTATACAGTGCCCTGTGTAGTTATACAGTGTCCGTGTAGTTATACAGTGTCCGTGCAGTTATACAGTGTCCATGTAGTTATACAGTGTCCATGTAGTTATACAGTGTCTGTGTAGTTATACAGTGTCCGTGCAGTTATACAGTGTCCGTGTAGTTATACAGTGTCCGTGCAGTTATACAGTGTCCATGTAGTTATACAGTGTCCGTGTAGTTATACAGTGTCCGTGCAGTTATACAGTGTCCATGTAGTTATACAGTGTCCGTGTAGTTATACAGTGTCCGTGTAGTTATACAGTGTCCGTGTAGTTATACAGTCCCCTGTGCAGTTATACAGTGTCCGTGCAGTTATACAGTGTCCATGTAGTTATACAGTGTCCGTGCAGTTATACAGTGTCCGTGTAGTTAAACAGTCCCCCGTGCAGTTATACAGTCCCCCGTGTAGTTATACAGTCCCCCGTGTAGTTATACAGTCCCCCGTGTAGTTATACAGTGTCCGTGTAGTTATACAGTGTCCGTGTAGTTTTACAGTGTCCGTGCAGTTATACAGTGTCCGTGTAGTTATACAGTGTCCGTGTAGTTATACAGTGTCCGTGTAGTTATACAGTGTCCGTGTAGTTATACAGTGTCCATGTAGTTATACAGTGTCCATGTAGTTATACAGTGTCCGTGTAGTTATACAGTGTTCGTGTAGTTATACAGTGTCTGTGTAGTTATACAGTCCCCCGTGTAGTTATACAGTGTCCGTGTAGTTATACAGTGTCCGTGTAGTTATACAGTGTCCATGTAGTTATACTGTGTCCATGTAGTTATACAGTTCCCTGTGTAGTAATACAGTGTCCGTGTAGTTATACAGTCCCCCATGTAGTTATACAGTGTCCGTGTAGTTATACAGTCCCCCGTGTAGTTATACAGTGTCCATGTAGTTATACAGTCCCCTGTGTAGTTATACAGTCCCCCGTGCAGTTATACAGTCCCCTGTGCAGTTATACAGTCCCCTGTGTAGTTATACAGTCCCCCGTGTAATTATACAGTCCCCCATGTAGTTATACAGTCCCCTGTGCAGTTATACAGTGTCCATGTAGTTATACAGTGTCCGTATAGTTATACAGTGTCCATGTAGTTATACAGTGTCCATGTAGTTATACAGTGTCCGTGTAGTTATACAGTGTCCGTGTAGTTATACAGTGTCCGTGTAGTTATACAGTCCCCTGTGCAGTTATACAGTGTCCGTGCAGTTATACAGTGTCCATGTAGTTATACAGTGTCCGTGCAGTTATACAGTGTCCGTGTAGTTAAACAGTCCCCCGTGCAGTTATACAGTCCCCCGTGTAGTTATACAGTCCCCCGTGTAGTTATACAGTCCCCCGTGTAGTTATACAGTGTCCGTGTAGTTATACAGTGTCCGTGTAGTTTTACAGTGTCCGTGCAGTTATACAGTGTCCATGTAGTTATACAGTGTCCGTGTAGTTATACAGTGTCCGTGCAGTTATACAGTGTCCATGTAGTTATACAGTGTCCGTGTAGTTATACAGTGTCCGTGCAGTTATACAGTGTCCATGTAGTTATACAGTGTCCGTGTAGTTATACAGTGTCCGTGTAGTTATACAGTGTCCGTGTAGTTATACAGTGTCCGTGTAGTTATACAGTGTCCGTGCAGTTATACAGTGTCCATGTAGTTATACAGTGTCCGTGTAGTTATACAGTGTCCGTGCAGTTATACAGTGTCCATGTAGTTATACAGTGTCCGTGTAGTTATACAGTGTCCGTGCAGTTATACAGTGTCCATGTAGTTATACAGTGTCCGTGTAGTTATACAGTGTCCGTGCAGTTATACAGTGTCCATGTAGTTATACAGTGTCCGTGTAGTTATACAGTGTCCGTGTAGTTATACAGTGTCCTGTAGTTATACAGTCCTGTAGTTATACAGTGTCCGTGTAGTTATCAGTGTCGTGTAGTTATACAGTCTGTGTAGTTATACAGTCCCCCGTGTAGTTATACAGTGTCCGTGTAGTTATACAGTGTCCGTGTAGTTATACAGTGTCCATGTAGTTATACTGTGTCCATGTAGTTATACAGTTCCCTGTGTAATACAGTGTCCGTGTAGTTATACAGTCCCCCGTGTAGTTATACAGTGTCCGTGTAGTTATACAGTCCCCCGTGTAGTTATACAGTGTCCATGTAGTTATACAGTCCCCTGTGTAGTTATACAGTCCCCCGTGCAGTTATACAGTCCCCTGTGCAGTTATACAGTCCCCTGTGTAGTTATACAGTCCCCCGTGTAATTATACAGTCCCCATGTAGTTAACAGTCCCCTTGCAGTTATACGTGTCCATGTAGTTATACAGTGTCCGTATAGTATACAGTGTCCATGTAGTTATACAGTGTCCATGTAGTTATACAGTGTCCGTGTAGTTATACAGTGTCCGTGTAGTTATACAGTGTCCGTGTAGTTATACAGTCCCCTGTGCAGTTATACAGTGTCCGTGCAGTTATACAGTGTCCATGTAGTTATACAGTGTCCGTGCAGTTATACAGTGTCCGTGTAGTTAAACAGTCCCCCGTGTAGTTATACAGTCCCCCGTGTAGTTATACAGTCCCCCGTGTAGTTATACAGTGTCCGTGTAGTTATACAGTGTCCGTGTAGTTTTACAGTGTCCGTGCAGTTATACAGTGTCCGTGTAGTTATACAGTGTCCGTGTAGTTATACAGTGTCCGTGTAGTTATACAGTGTCCGTGTAGTTATACAGTGTCCATGTAGTTATACAGTGTCCATGTAGTTATACAGTGTCCGTGTAGTTATACAGTGTCCGTGTAGTTATACAGTGTTCGTGTAGTTATACAGTGTCTGTGTAGTTATACAGTGTCCATGTAGTTATACAGTGTCCATGTAGTTATACAGTGTCCGTGCAGTTATACAGTGTCCATGTAGTTATACAGTGTCCGTGTAGTTATACAGTGTCCATGTAGTTATACAGTGTCCATGTAGTTATACAGTGTCCGTGTAGTTATACAGTCCCCCGTGTAGTTATACAGTCCCCCGTGTAGTTATACAGTCCCCCGTGTAGTTATACAGTGTCCGTGTAGTTATACAGTCCCCCGTGTAGTTATACAGTCCCCTGTGTAGTTATACAATGTCCGTGTAGTTATACAGTGTCCATGTAGTTATACAGTGTCCGTGTAGTTATACAGTGTCCGTGCAGTTATACAGTGTCCGTGTAGTTATACAGTCCCCCGTGTAGCTATACAGTGTCCGTGTAGTTATACAGTCCCCCGTGTAGCTATACAGTCCCCTGTGTAGTTATACAGTGTCCGTGTAGTTATACAGTCCCCTGTGTAGTTATACAGTCCCCCGTGTAGCTATACAGTCCCCCGTGTAGTTATACAGTGTCTGTGCACTTATACAGTCCCCTGTGTAGTTATACAGTCCCCCGTGTAGTTATACAGTCCCCCATGTAGTTATACAGTGTCCGTGCAGTTATACAGTGTCCGTGTAGTTATACAGTCCCCTGTGTAGTTATACAGTCCCCCGTGTAGTTATACAGTGTCCGTGTAGTTATACAGTCCCCTGTGTAGTTATACAGTCCCCCGTGCAGTTATACAGTCCCCTGTGTAGTTATACAGTGTCCATGTAGTTATACAGTCCCCCGTGTAGTTATACAGTGTCCGTGTAGTTATACAGTCCCCAGTGCAGTTTTACAGTCCCCTGTGTAGTTATACAGTCCCCTGTGTAGTTATACAGTCCCCTGTGTAGTTATACAGTCCCCGTGTAGTTATACAGTCTCCCTGTGTAGTTATACAGTCCCCTGTGTAGTTATACAGTCCCCTGTGTAGTTATACAGTCCCCTGTGCAGTTATACAGTCCCCTGTGCAGTTATACAGTCCCCCGTGTAGTTATACAGTCCCCTGTGTAGTTATACAGTCCCCTGTGCAGTTATACAGTCCCCTGTGCAGTTATACAGTGTCCATGTAGTTATACAGTCCCCTGTGTAGTTATTCAGTCCCCTGTGTAGTTATACAGTCCCCTGTGTAGTTATACAGTCCCCTGTGCAGTTATACAGTCCCCTGTGCAGTTATACAGTCCCCTGTGTAGTTATACAGTCCCCTGTGTAGTTATACAGTCCCCTGTATAGTTATACAGTCCCCTGTGCAGTTATACACTCCCCTGTGCAGTTATACAGTGTCCGTGCAGTTATACAGTCCCCCGTGTAGTTATACAGTCCCCCGTGTAGTTATACAGTGTCCGTGTAGTTATACAGTCCCCCGTGTAGTTATACAGTGTCCGTGTAGTTATACAGTCCCCCGTGTAGTTATACAGTGTCCGTGTAGTTATACAGTCCCCCGTGTAGTTATACAGTGTCCGTGTAGTTATACAGTGTCCATGTAGTTATACAGTGTCCGTTTAGTTATACAGTCCCCCATGTAGTTATACAGTCCCCCGTGTAGTTATACAGTGTCCGTGCAGTTATACAGTCCCCCGTGTAGTTATACAGTCCCCCGTGCAGTTATACAGTCCCCCGTGCAGTTATACAGTCCCCTGTGTAGTTATACAGTCCCCCTGCAGTTATACAGTCCCCCGTGTAGTTATACAGTCCCCTGTGCAGTTATACAGTCCCCTGTGCAGTTATACAGTCCCCCGTGTAGTTATACAGTCCCCTGTGTAGTTATACAGTCCCCTGTGCAGTTATACAGTCCCCTGTGCAGTTATACAGTGTCCATGTAGTTATACAGTCCCCTGTGTAGTTATTCAGTCCCCTGTGTAGTTATACAGTCCCCTGTGTAGTTATACAGTCCCCTGTGCAGTTATACAGTCCCCTGTGCAGTTATACAGTCCCCTGTGTAGTTATACAGTCCCCTGTGTAGTTATACAGTCCCCTTTGTAGTTATACAGTCCCCTGTGCAGTTATACACTCCCCTGTGCAGTTATACAGTGTCCGTGCAGTTATACAGTGTCCGTGTAGTTATACAGTCCCCGTGTAGTTATACAGTGTCCGTGTAGTTATACAGTGTCCGTGTAGTTATACAGTGTCCGTGTAGTTATACAGTCCCCCGTGTAGTTATACAGTGTCCGTGTAGTTATACAGTCCCCCGTGTAGTTATACAGTGTCCGTGTAGTTATACAGTCTCCCGTGTAGTTATACAGTGTCCGTGTAGTTATACAGTCCCCCGTGTAGTTATACAGTGTCCGTGTAGTTATACAGTCCCCCGTGTAGTTATACAGTGTCCGTGTAGTTATACAGTCCCCCGTGTAGTTATACAGTCCCCCGTGCAGTTATACAGTCCCCCGTGCAGTTTACAGTCCCCTGTGTAGTTATACAGTCCCCCGTGTAGTTATACAGTCCCCCGTGTAGTTATACAGTCCCCTGTGTAGTTATACAGTCCCCCGTGTAGTTATACAGTGTCCGTGCAGTTATACAGTCCCCTGTGTAGTTATACAGTCCCCTGTGTAGTTATACAGTCCCCCGTGTAGTTATACAGTCCCCCGTGCAGTTATACAGTCCCCTGTGTAGTTATACAGTCCCCCTGTGTAGTTATACAGTGTCCGTGTAGTTATACAGTCCCCTGTGTAGTTATACAGTGTCCGTGCAGTTATACAGTCCCCCGTGCAGTTATACAGTCCCCTGTGCAGTTATACAGTCCCCTGTGCAGTTATACAGTCCCCTGTACAGTTATACAGTCCCCTGTGCAGTTATACAGTGTTCGTGTAGTTATACAGTCCCCTGTGTAGTTATACAGTCCCCTGTGTTTTAGTGTCCATACAGTTATACAGTCCTGTGCAGTTATACAGTCTCCTGTGTAGTTATACAGTGTCCGTGCAGTTATACAGTCCCCCGTGTAGTTATACAGTCCCCCGTGCAGTTATACAGTCCCCCGTGCAGTTATACAGTCCCCCGTGCAGTTATACAGTCCCCTGTGTAGTTATACAGTCCCCCGTGCAGTTATACAGTCCCCTGTGTAGTTATACAGTGTCCGTGAAGTTATACAGTCCCCTGTGTAGTTATACAGTGTCCCGTGTAGTTATACAGTCCCCTGTGTAGTTATACAGTCCCCTGTGCAGTTATACAGTCCCCCGTGTAGTTATACAGCCCCCGTGCAGTTATACAGTGTCCGTGTAGTTATACAGTGTCCATGTAGTTATACAGTCCCCCGTGTAGTTATACAGTCCCCCGTGTAGTTATACAGTCCCCTGTGTAGTTATACAGTGTCCGTGTAGTTATACAGTGTCCGTGTAGTTATACAGTGTCCGTGTAGTTATACAGTGGTTCGTGTAGTTATACAGTGTCCGTGTAGTTATACAGTGTCCGTGTAGTTATACAGTGTCCGTGTAGTTATACAGTGTCCATGTAGTTATACAGTCCCCCGTGTAGTTATACATTCATGTGGGAGGAAACCGGAGTACCTGGAGAAAACCCACCTGTACGATCTGGCGACCATCATACCATCTCACATACTTCCCTGTCCGAGGATCGAACCCAGGTCGCATTGGTGAGAAGCGAGCGCGCTAATCACTGCGCTAATCGGAGAGTCAAAAGGTTAATAATCAAATGGTTAATATGTCTCCGAATCTACAATAATTCATGTTGTCTCCGATCCTACAATAATTCATGTTTTCTCCGAACCTACAATAATTCATGTTGTCTCCGAACCTACAATAATTCATGTTTTCTCCGAACCAACAATAATTCATATTTTCTCCGAACCTACAATATTTCATGTTGTCTCCGAACCTACAATAATTCATGTCTCTGAACCTACAATAATTCATGTTGCAAAATACTCACCTTTATATTTTGTAATGACAGCCCCATTTCTGTTCAACGGCTCCCCGAGTTTCACAGACAATGATGTACTGCTCGATATGCTTAGCATTACATTGGTTGGCGGGTCTGGACATCCTACAATTGTAAACGTTTCTCACGTAATCAAAATAGATTATAGTGACTTATCACGCATTGGCCGTAAAGTGAGTTCGTCGACAAACAACAATGTACAGCACGTCAATAAAGTAATTGACATGGATAGGCGTTTTATGGTGAGAGAGATTAGCTTTGTAGAATATTGAAGGATCACCTCAGAATGAATCAGGTTGTCGCAAGATGGATGCAGAAACTGTTAGACCAGAAACTATTAGACCAAAACTGTTAAGACAGAGATCAAAAGAACAGGAGTGTGCAAACTACCATATGCCTTTCTAGAACAATATCGTTGGAATAGTGATAGTTTCATCAACAGTATTGTTGGAATAGTGATAGTTTCATCAACATTATCGTTGGAATAGTGATAGTTTCATCAACAGTATCGTTGGAATAGTGATAGTTTCATCAACAGTATCATTGGAATAGTGAGAGTTTCATCAACAGTATCATTGCAATAGTGATAGTTTCATCAACTGTATTGTTGGAATAGTGATAGTTTCATCAACAGTACCATTGGAATAGTGATAGTTTCATCAACATTATCATTGCAATAGTGATAGTTTCATCAACAGTATCATTGGAATAGTGATAGTTTCATCAACAGTATCATTGGAATAGTGATAGTTTCATCAACAGTATTGTTGGAATAGTGATAGTTTCATCAACAGTATCATTGCAATAGTGATAGTTTCATCAACAGTATCATTGCAATAGTGATAGTTTCATCAACAGTATCATTGGAATAGTGATAGTTTCATCAACTGTATTGTTGGAATAGTGATAGTTTCATCATCAGTATTGTTGGAATAGTGATAGTTTCATCAACAGTATCATTGCAATAGTGATAGTTTCATCAACTGTATTGTTGGAATAGTGATAGTTTCATCAACAGTACCGTTGGAATAGTGATAGTTTCATCAACATTATCATTGCAATAGTGATAGTTTCATCAACAGTACCGTTGGAATAGTGATAGTTTCATCAACAGTATCGTTGGAATAGTGATAGTTTCATCAACAGTATCGTTGCAATAGTGATAGTTTCATCAACAGTATTGTTGGAATAGTGATAGTTTCATCAACAGTATCGTTGGAATAGTGATAGTTTCATCAACAGTATTGTTGGAATAGTGATAGTTTCATCAACAGTATCATTGCAATAGTGATAGTTTCATCAACAGTATCGTTGTAATAGTGATAGTTTCATCAACAGTATTGTTGGAATAGTGATAGTTTCATCAACAGTACCGTTGCAATAGTGATAGTTTCATCAACAGTATCGTTGCAATAGTGATAGTTTCATCAACAGTATCGTTGGAATAGTGATAGTTTCATCAACAGTATCATTGGAATAGTGATAGTTTCATCAACAGTATCATTGCAATAGTGATAGTTTCATCAACTGTATTGTTGGAATAGTGATAGTTTCATCAACAGTACCGTTGGAATAGTGATAGTTTCATCAACAGTACCGTTGCAATAGTGATAGTTTCATCAACAGTATCGTTGCAATAGTGATAGTTTCATCAACAGTATTGTTGGAATAGTGATAGTTTCATCAACAGTATCGTTGGAATAGTGATAGTTTCATCAACAGTATCATTGGAATAGTGATAGTTTCATCAACAGTATTGTTGGAATAGTGATAGTTTCATCAACAGTACCGTTGCAATAGTGATAGTTTCATCAACAGTATCGTTGCAATAGTGATAGTTTCATCAACAGTACCGTTGCAATAGTGATAGTTTCATCAACAGTACCGTTGCAATAGTGATAGTTTCATCAACAGTATTGTTGGAATAGTGATAGTTTCATCAACAGTATCATTGGAATAGTGATAGTTTCATCAACAGTATCTTGCAATAGTGATAGTTTCATCAACAGTATCGTTGGAATAGTGATAGTTTCATCAACAGTATCGTTGGAATAGTGATAGTTTCATCAACAGTATTGTTGGAATAGTGATAGTTTCAACAGTATCGTTGGAATAGTGATAGTTTCATCAACAGTATCGTTGTAATAGTGATAGTTTCATCAACAGTATCGTTGGAATAGTGATAGTTTCATCAACAGTATCGTTGCAATAGTGATAGTTTCATCAACAGTATCGTTGATTGGAATAGTGATAGTTTCATCAACAGTATTGTTGGAATAGTGATAGTTTCAACAGTATCGTTGGAATAGTGATAGTTTCATCAACAGTATCGTTGTAATAGTGATAGTTTCATCAACAGTATCTTGAATAGTGATAGTTTCATCAACGTATGTTGAATAGTGATAGTTTCATCAACAGTATCGTTGGAATAGTGATCACAGGGCATGACGATGCATTCATTCGCCGACCTACACACAGCTTTATTGACTGTACTCAAAGTCTATTTCAAAGGAAAGCTATCGCACATATATGTTTGAATGGGTAGCAAGATGGAACACATCACCATGGAGAGTATTCCTAGAAACTATGACGATTACATCAGAAGATAGGGCATCGTACGTGCACGTGAATCAATCGCTCATTGTTTCATGACGGCGTCCAATGAAGTAATATCACGTTGCCCCACATAGCGATAAAGTGTGTTAACTAATTGGTAATAATTAGTGGACCAATTGATATTTTATGCCCATATTTGGTCCCATGAATATTGAAATAAAATACCACATAATTATCATTCGTCATTAATGAGTAGCAATCATTTTGGGGGTATTTTTGGATCAACCCTCGTAGATTGCTATTAACCCATTTCATTCTGGAAATATTTAAAGGATTTTGCAAACAACATAGATCCAGATCAGCCGCAGCGTGACGCTGCATGCTGATCAGGATCTATGTTGTTTGTTGCATAGTCAAGTGTCTTAGCAAGATCATCTGAATAGCAAACAGCATAGATCCTGATCAGACGGCACGTTCCGTGGTGGTTGATCTGGCTCTATGTTCTTTGCAGATACCATTTGAACGGTATCCAGAATGAAATGGGTAAATACACATTGATTGGTTATTATACATACGTGCATGATCGTATCCTGCTTTCATGCGCTTCAGAAGTCGATGGCGAAATTCCCAGTGACTCAGCTGACGTTCACTCTCCTGTAATTGTTGTAATAAAATATTCAACAAAACATTTTCAGCACTGGAGTTATGTATTACAGAAGCAAACACTGAATTTAGACACAATTAGTTTTCGATTTTATAAAATGTTATCTTACGATGTGAGCGAGAACATGAAGAAGTTGTTGTTGTTGTTGTTGTTGCTGCTGCTGCTGCTGCTGCTGTTGCTGTTGCTGTTGCTGTTGCTGTTGTTGTTGTTGTTGTTGTTGTTGTTCAAGTTGTTGTTGTTGTTCAAGTTGTTGTTGTTGTTCAAGTTGTTGTTGTTGTTGTTCAAGTTGTTGTTGTTGTTCAAGTTGTTGTTGTTGTTCAAGTTGTTGTTTGAGTTGTTGCTTGAGTTGTTGCTTGAGTTGTTGTTGTTTGAGTTGTTGCTTCAGTTGTTGTTGTTGTTGTTGTTGTTGTTGTTGTTGTTGTTGTTGTTGTTGTTGTTGTTGTTGTTCGAGTTGTTGTTGTTGTTGTTGTTGTTTGAGTTGTTGTTTGAGTTGTTGCTCGAGTTGTTGTTTGAGTTGTTGTTCGAGTTGTTGTTTGAGTTGTTGTTCGAGTTGTTGTTTGAGTTGTTGTTTGAGTTGTTGTTTGAGTTGTTGTTTGAGTTGTTGCTTGAATTGTTATTTGAGTTGTTGCTTGAGTTGTTGTTTGAGTTGTTGCTTGAGTTGTTGTTTGAGATGTTGTTTGAGTTGTTGCTTGAGTTGTTGTTTGAGTTGTTGCTTGAATTGTTGATTGAGTTGTTGATTGAGTTGTTGCTTGAGTTGTTGTTTGAGTTGTTGCTTGAGTTGTTGTTTGAGTCGTTGCTTGAGTCATTGCTTGAGTTGTTGTTTGAGTTGTTGTTTGAGTTGTTGTTTGAGTCGTTGCTTGAGTCGTTGCTTGAGTTGTTGTTTGAGTTGTTGCTTGAGTTGTACGACATACAGAATCTTAACGGATCAAGTAGGAAGCTACAACTTTTATAAATGTATTTCCCTTTACATGCACTCTCCTGTATACATAACATATACATACCTGCACTCTCCTGTATACATAACATATACATGCCCTGCACTCTCCTGTATACATAACATATACATGCCCTGCACTCTCCTGTATACATAACATATACATGCCTGCATACTCCTGTATACATAACATATACATGCCTGCATACTCCTGTATACATAACATATACATGCCTGCACTCTCCTGTATACATAACATATACATGCCTGCACACTCCTATATACATAACATATACATGCCTGCACACTCCTGTATACATAACATATACATGCCTGCATACTCCTGTATACATAACATATACATGCCTACATACTCATGTATACATAACATATACATGCCCTGCACACTCCTATATGCATAACATATACATGCCTGCACACTCCTGTATACATAACATATACATGCCTGCATACTCCTGTATACATAACATATACATGCCTGCACTCTCCTGTATACATAACATATACATGCCCTGCATACTCCTGTATACATAACATATACATGCCTGCATACTCCTGTATACATAACATATACATGCCTGCATACTCCTGTATACATAACATATACATGCCTGCATACTCCTGTATACATAACATATACATGCCCTGCACTCTCCTGTATACATAACATATACATGCCTGCACTCTCCTGTATACATAACATATACATGCCTGCACTCTCCTGTATACATAACCTATACATGCCTGCATACTCCTGTATACATAACATATACATGCCTGCATACTCCTGTATACATAACATATACATGCCCTGCACTCTCCTGTATACATAACATATACATGCCTGCACTCTCCTGTATACATAACATATACATGCCTGCACTCTCCTGTATACATAACCTATACATGCCTGCATACTCCTGTATACATAACATATACATGCCTACACACTCCTGTATACATAACATATACATGCCCTACACACTCCTGTATACATAACATATACATGCCCTGCACACTCCTGTATACATAACATGTACATGCCTGCACACTCCTGTATACATAACATATACATGCCTACACTCTCCTGTATACATAACATATACATGCCTGCCTACTCCTGTATACATAACATATACATGCCTGCACTCTCCTGTATACATAACATATACATGCCTGCACTCTCCTGTATACCAAACATATACATGCCTACATTCCTGTATACATAACATATACATGCCTGCACTCTCCTGTATACATAACATATACATGCCTGCACTCTCCTGTATACATAACATATACATGCCTGCACTCTCCTGTATACATAACATATACATGCCTGCACTCTCCTGTATACATAACATATACATGCCTGCACTCTCCTGTATACATAACATATACATGCCTGCACTCTCCTGTATACATAACATATACATCCCCTACACTCTCCTGTATACATAACATATACATGCCTGCACTCTCCTGTATAAATAACATATACATGCCTACACTCTCCTATACACATAACATATACATGCCTGCACTCTCCTTTATACATAACATATACATGCCATGCACACTCCTGTATACATAACAAATACATGCCCTGCACACTCCTATATACATAACATATACATGCCTGCACTCTCCTGTATACATAACATATACATGCCCTGCACACTCCTATATACATAACATATACATGCCCTGCATACTCCTGTATACATAACATATACATGCCTACACTGTCCTGTATACATAACATATACATGCCCTGCACACTCCTGTATACATAACATATACATGCCCTGCATACTCCTATATACATAACATATACATGCCCTGCACACTCCTGTATACATAACATATACATGCCTGCACACTCCTGTATACAAAACATATACATGCCCTGCATACTCCTGTATACATAACATATACATGCCCTGCATACTCCTGTATACATAACATATACATGCCCTGCATACTCCTGTATACATAACATATACATGCCTACACTGTCCTGTATACATAACATATACATGCCCTGCATACTCCTGTATACATAACAAATACATGCCCTGCACACTCATGTATACATAACATATACATGCCCTGCACACTTCTGTATACATAACATATACATGCCCTGCACACTCCTATATACATAACATATACATGCCCTGCACACTCCTGTATACATAACATATACATGCCTGCATACTCCTGTATACATAACATATACATGCCTGCACACTCCTATATACATAACATCTGCATGCCTGCATACTCCTGTATACACAACATGTACATGCCTGCACTCTCCTGTATACATAACATATACATGCCCTGCACACTCCTATATATATAACATATACATGCCATGTATAAAATATACATATACTCCTGTATACATAACATATACATGCCTGCATACTCCTGTATACATAACATATACATGCCTGCACACTCCTATATACATAACATATGCATGCCTGCATACTCCTGTATACATAACATATACATGCCTGCACACTCCTGTATACATAACATATACATGCCTGCACTCTCCTGTATACATAACCTATACATGCCTGCATTCTCCTGTATACATAACATATACATGCCTGCATACTCCTGTATACATAACATATACATGCCCTGCACACTCCTATATACATAACATATACATGCCCTGCATACTCCTGTAAACATAACATATACCTGCCCTGCACACTCCTGTATACATAACATATACATGCCTGCATACTCCTGTATACATAACATATACATGCCCTGCACTCTCCTGTATACATAACATATACATGCCTGCATACTCCTGTATACATAACATATACATGCCCTGCACTCCCTGTATACATAACATATACATGCCTGCACCTCCTGTATACATAACATATACATGCCTGCACACTCCTGTATACATAACATATACATGCCTGCACTCTCCTGTATACATAACATATACATGCCTACACTCTCCTGTATACATAACATATACATGCCTGCCTCTCCTGTATACATAACATATACATGCCTGCACTCTCCTGTATACATAACATATACATGCCTGCACTCTCCTGTATACCAAACATATACATGCCTACATTCCTGTATACATAACATATACATGCCTGCACTCTCCTGTATACATAACATATACATGCCTGCACTCTCCTGTATACATAACATATACATGCCTGCACTCTCCTGTATACATAACATATACATGCCTACACTCTCCTGTATACATAACATATACATGCCTGCACACTCCTGTATACATAACATATACATGCCTGCACACTCCTGTATACATAACATATACATGCCTGCACTCTCCTGTATACATAACATATACATGCCTGCACTCTCCTGTATACATAACATATACATGCCCTACACTCTCCTGTATACATAACATATACATGCCCTGCACTCTCCTGTATACATAACATATACATGCCCTGCACTCTCCTGTATACATAACATATACATGCCTATACTCTCCTGTATACATAACATATACATGCCTGCACTCTCCTGTATACATAACATATACATGCCTGCACACTCCTGTATACATAACATATACATGCCCTGCACACTCCTGTATACATAACATATACATGCCTGCACTCTCCTGTATACATAACATATACATGCCTGCACTCTCCTGTATACTAACATATACATGCCTTCCTGTATACATAACATATACATGCCTGCACTCTCCTGTATACATAACATATACATGCCTGCCTCTCCTGTATACATAACATATACATGCCTGCACTCTCCTGTATACATAACATATACATGCCTGCACTCTCCTGTATACATAACATATACATGCCTGCACTCTCCTGTAAATAACATATACATGCCTGCACTCTCCTGTATACATAACATATACATGCCCTACACTCTCCTGTATACATAACATATACATGCCTGCACTCTCCTGTATACATAACATATACATGCCTACACTCTCCATACATAACATATACATGCCTGCACTCTCCTGTATACATAACATATACATGCCTGCACTCTCCTGTATACATAACATATACATGCCCTGCACTCTCCTGTATACATAACATATACATCCCCTACACTCTCCTGTATACATAACATATACATGCCCTGCACACTCCTATATACATAACATATACATGCCTCTCCTGTATACATAACATATACATGCCTACACTGTCCTGTATACATAACATATACATGCCTGCACTCTCCTGTATACATAACATATACATGCCTGCATCTCCTGTATACATAACATATACATGCCTGCACACTCCTGTATACATAACATATACATGCCCTGCACACTCCTATATACATAACATATACATGCCTGCACTCTCCTGTATACATAACATATACATGCCCTGCACACTCCTATATACATAACATATACATGCCCTGCACTCTCCTGTATACCTAACATATACATGCCTGCACACTCCTATATACATAACATGTACATGCCTGCACACTCCTGTATACATAACATATACATGCCCTGCACACTCCTGTATACATAACATATACATGCCCTGCACTCTCCTGTATACATAACATATACATGCTTGCACACTCCTGTATACATAACATATACATGCCCTGCACTCTCCTGTATACATAACATATACATGCCTGCACACTCCTATATACATAACATATACATGCCTACACTCTCCTGTATACATAACATATACATGCCCTGCATACTCCTGTATACATAACATATACATGCCCTGCACACTCCTGTATACATAACATATACATGCCCTACACACTTCTGTATACATAACATATACATGCCCTGCACTCTCCTGTATAAATAACATATACATACCCTGCACTCTCCTGTATACATAACATATACATGCCCTGCACACTCCTATATACATAACATCTGCATGCCTGCATACTCCAGTATACACAACATGTACATGCCTGCACTCTCCTGTATACATAACATATACATGCCCTGCATACTCCTGTATACATAACATATACATGCCCTGCACTCTCCTGTATACATAACCTATACATGCCCTGCATACTTCTGTATACATAACATATACATGCCCTGCACTCTCCTGTATACATAACCTATACATGCCTGCATACTCCTGTATACATAACATATACATGCCTACACACTCCTGTATACATACCATATACATGCCCTGCACACTCCTATATACATAACATATACATGCCATGCATACTCCTGTATACATAACATATACATGCCTGCATACTCCTGTATACATAACATATACATGCCCTGCACTCTCCTGTATACATAACATATACATGCCTGCACACTCATGTATACATAACATATACATGCCCTGCACACTCCTATATGCATAACATATACATGCCCTGCACACTCCTGTATACATAACATATACATGCCTACACACTCCTGTATACATAACATATACATGCCTACACACTCCTGTAAACATAACATATACATGCCCTGCACACTCCTGTATACATAACATATACATGCCCTGCATACTCCTGTATACATAACATATACATGCCCTGCACTCTCCTGTATACATAACATATACATGCCTGCACACTCATGTATACATAACATATACATGCCCTGCACTCTCCTGTATACATAACATATACATGCCCTGCACTCTCCTGTATACATAACATATACATGCCCTGCACACTCCTGTATACATAACATATACATGCCCTGCACTCTCCTGTATACATAACATATACATGCCTGCACTCTCCTGTATACATAACATATACATGCCCTGCACTCTCCTGTATACATAACATATACATGCCCTGCACTCTCCTGTATACATAACATATACATGCCCTGCATACTCCTGTATACATAACATATACATGCCTGCATACTCCTGTATACATAACATATACATGCCTGCACTCTCCTGTATACATAACATATACATGCCCTGCACACTCCTATATACATAACATATACATGCCTGCACACTCCTGTATACATAACATATACATGCCTGCATACTCCTGTATACATAACATATACATGCCTACATACTCATGTATACATAACATATACATGCCCTGCACACTCCTATATGCATAACATATACATGCCTACACACTCCTGTATACATAACATATACATGCCTGCATACTCCTGTATACATAACATATACATGCCTGCACTCTCCTGTATACATAACATATACATGCCCTGCAGACTCCTGTATACATAACATATACATGCCCTGCATACTCCTATATACATAACATATACATGCCCTGCACACTCCTGTATACATAACATATACATGCCTGCATACTCCTATATACATAACATATACATGCCTGCACACTCCTATATACATAACATATACATGCCTGCACACTCCTATATACATAACATATACATGCCTGTACTCTCCTGTATACATAACATATACATGCCCTGAACACTCCTGTATACATAACATATACATGCCCTGCACACTCCTATATGCATAACATATACATGCCCTGCACACTCCTGTATACATAACATATACATGCCTGCATACTCCTGTATACATAACATATACATGCCTGCATACTCCTGTATACATAACATATACATGCCCTGCACACTCCTGTATACATAACATATACATGCCTGCATACTCCTGTATACATAACATATACATGCCCTGCACACTCCTGTATACATAACATATACATGCCTACATACTCATGTATACATAACATATACATGCCCTGCACACTCCTATATGCATAACATATACATGCCCTGCACACTCCTGTATACATAACATATACATGCCTGCATACTCCTGTATACATAACATATACATGCCCTGCATACTCCTGTATACATAACATATACATGCCTGCGTACTCCTGTATACATAAGATATACATGCCTACATACTCATGTATACATAACATATACATGCCCTGCACACTCCTATATGCATAACATATACATGCCTACACACTCCTGTATACATAACATATACATGCCCTGCACACTCCTGTATACATAACATATACATGCCCTGCACACTCCTGTATACATAACATGTACATGCCCTGCACACTCCTGTATACATACATATACATGCCCTGCACACTCCTGTATACATAACATATACATGCCCTGCACACTCCTGTATACATAACATGTACATGCCCTGCACACTCCTGTATACATAACATATACATGCCTGCACACTCCTGTATACATAACATATACATGCCCTGCACTCTCCTGTATACATAACATATACATGCCTGCACTCTCCTGTCTACATAACATATACATGCCTGCACTCTCCTGTCTACATAACATATACATGCCTACACTCTCCTGTATACATAACATATACATGCCTACACTCTCCTGTATACATAACATATACATGCCTACACTCTCCTGTATACATAACATATACATGCCTGCACTCTCCTGTCTACATAACATATACATGCCTGCACTCTCCTGTCTACATAACATATACATGCCTACACTCTCCTGTATACATAACATGTACATGCCTGCACACTTCTGTATACATAACATATACATGCCTGCACTCTCCTGTATACATAACATATACATGCCTGCACTCTCCTGTCTACATAACATATACATGCCTGCACACTCCTGTATACATAACATATACATGCCCTACACACTCCTGTATACATAACATATACATGCCCTGCACTCTCCTGTATACATAACATATACATGCCTGCACTCTCCTGTATACATAACATATACATGCCCTGCACACTCCTGTATACATAACATATACATGCCCTGCACTCTCCTGTATACATAACCTATACATGCTCTGCACACTCCTATATACATAACATGTACATGCCCTGCACACTCCTGTATACATAACATATACATGCCCTGCACTCTCCTGTATACATAACCTATACATGCCCTGCACACTCCTATATACATAACATATACATGCCCTGCATACTCCTATATACATAACATATACATGCCCTGCACACTCCTATATACATAACATATACATGCCTACACTCTCCTATATACATAACATATACATGCCTGCACTCTCCTGTATACATAACATATACATGCCCTGAACACTCCTGTATACATAACATATACATGCCCTGCACAGTCCTGTATACATAACATGTACATGCCCTGCACACTCCTGTATACATAACATATACATGCCTGCACTCTCCTGTCTACATAACATATACATGCCCTGCACACTCCTGTATACATAACATATACATGCCTGCACACTTCTGTATACATAACATATACATGCCTGCACTCTCCTGTATACATAACATATACATGCCTGCACTCTCCTGTCTACATAACATATACATGCCTACACACTCCTGTATACATAACATATACATGCCCTGCACTCTCCTGTATACATAACATATACATGCCCTGCACAATCCTGTATACATAACATATACATGCCTACACTCTCCTGTATACATAACATATACATGCCCTGCACTCTCCTGTATACATAACATATACATGCCTACACTCTCCTGTATACATAACATATACATGCCCTGCACTCTCCTGTATACATAACATATACATGCCTGCACAATCCTGTATACATAACATATACATGCCCTGCACTCTCCTGTATACATAACATATACATGCCCTGCACTCTCCTGTATACATAACATATACATGCCTACACTCTCTTGTATACATAACATATACATGCCTACACTCTCTTGTATACATAACATATACATGCCTGCACTCTCCTGTATACATAACATATACATGCCTACACTCTCTTGTATACATAACATATACATGCCTGCACTCTCCTGTATACATAACATATACCTGCCCTGCACTCTCCTGTATACATAACATATACATGCCCTACACTCTCCTGTATACATAACATATACATGCCCTGCACTCTCCTGTATACATAACATATACATGCCCTGCACTCTCCTGTATACATAACATATACATGCCCTGCATACTCCTGTATACATAACATATACATGCCTACACACTCCTGTATACATAACATATACATGCCCTGCACACTCCTGTATACATAACATATACATGCCTACACACTCCTGTATACATAACATATACATGCCCTGCACACTCCTGTATACATAACATATACATGCCTGCACACTCCTGTATACATAACATATACATGCCCTGCACTCTCCTGTATACATAACATATACATGCCTGCACACTCCTATATACATAACATATACATGCCCTGCACTCTCCTGTATACATAACATATACATGCCTGCACACTCCTATATACATAACATATACATGCCTGCACTCTCCTGTATACATAACATATACATGCCCTGCACTCTCCTGTATACATAACATATACATGCCTGCACACTCCTATATACATAACATATACATGCCTGCACTCTCCTGTATACATAACATATACATGCCTGCACTCTCCTGTATACATAACATATACATGCCTGCACTCTCCTGTATACATAACATATACATGCCTGCACTCTCCTGTCTACTATCTCATCTATCGATTGCTGCTTAGATGATCTGCTCTTGATATGCTCTCTGCTCTCAATCTGCTCTTGATCTGCTCTTGATATCTGCTCTCAATCTGCTCTCTGCTCTTGATCTGCTCTCGATCTGCTCTCTGCTCTCGATCTATTCTCGGATCCAGTACGGATTGGGAGTAGGGAAACTACAATATAAACTCACCTTTTGTTGGTTTGAAGACATTGCACTATTTCCGGAGGAACCATTTAAAACCGCCGCTGTTAAATCTACAACACGTCTCTCGGCATCAGAAACAAGCATGTCGAGTCTAGCTGAGCGACCACCGCATTGAACTAAAGAAAACATATATATTGCATTTCAGTTCTGAAAATAATCATTTAATTTATGTTAAAGCGATCTCCTAATTTACAGAAAATTCACCACATTCACTAATTAGTAGATATGCATTGACCAGTCACTATATAGTTGGTATGGATTGACCAGTCACTATATGGTTGGTATGGATTGACCAGTCACTATATGGTTGGTATGGATTGACCAGTCACTATATAGTAGGTATGGATTGACCAGTCACTATATGGTTGGTATGGATTGACCAGTCACTATATGGTTGGTATGGATTGACCAGTCACTATATGGTTGGTATGGATTGACCAGTCACTATATGGTTGGTATGGATTGACCAGTCACTATATAGTTGGTATGGATTGACCAGTCACTATAAAGTTGGTATGGATTGACCAGTCACTATATAGTTGGTATGGATTGACCAGTCACTATATAATGAAATTATATCACCAAATATTGATTGATAAAAGACCTTTCCATGTGCCATGTGATAAAAGTAGAGTGGTGGAACCATGTGATAACAAGTCATACATACACAATGGACTTTCCCAAGCACCATGTTATAACAAGTCATACATACACAATGGACTTTCCCAAGTACCATGTTATAACAAGTCATACATACACAATGGACTTTCCCAAGCACCATGTTATAACTAGTCATACATACACAATGGACTTTCCTGAGCACCATGTGATAACAAGTCATACATACACAATGGACTTTCCCGAGCACCATGTTATAACAAGTCATACATACACAATGGACTTTCCCAAGCACCATGTGATAACAAGTCATACATACACAATGGACTTTCCCAAGCACCTTGTGATAACAAGTAATAAATACACAATGGACTTTCCCAAGCACCATGTTATAACAAGTAATACATACATAATGGACTTTCCCAAGCACCATTTTATAACAAGTAATACATACACAATAGACTTTCCCGAGCACCATGTGATAACAAGTCATACATACACAATGGACTTTCCCAAGCACCATGTTATAACAAGTAATACATACATAATGGACTTTCCCAAGCACCATTTTATAACAAGTAATACATACACAATGGACTTTCCCGAGCACCATGTGATAGAAGCATCTTTGCCATAGGAATATTGTTGGTCATCACAGCTACATCTAGTGGTGTCAAAAACTGGCTGTTCACACTAAAATAAATAACCGGCATTACATCTCAAAAAGCAAATCAAATGCATTGTTACTATAAATAGCATTGCTACTAGAAATCTGTCACATTACATTTTATAACATGAATTGCTTGCCATAATAGTGCATTACATTTATAATGTGAATGGCTTGCCATAATAGTCCATTACATTTATAATATGAACAGCTTGCCATACTAGTATATTACATTTATAATGTGAATGGCTTGCCATACTAGTACATTACATTTATAATGTGAATGGCTTGCCATACTAGTACATTACATTTATAACATGAATGGCTTGCCATAATAGTACATTACAGTTATAATGTGAATGGCTTGCCATACTAGTACATTACATTTATAATGTGAATGGCTTGCCATACTAGTACATTACATTTATAATGTGAATGGCTTGCCATACTAGTATATTACATTTATAATGTGAATGGCTTGCCATAATAGTACATTACATTTATAATGTGAACAGCTTGCCATAATAGTACATTACATTTATAATGTGAACAGCTTGCCATAACAGTACATTACATTTATAATGTGAACGGCTTGCCATAATAGTACATTACATTTATAATGTGAATGGCTTGCCATAATAGTGCATTACATTTATAATGTGAACAGCTTGCCATAATAGTACATTACATTTATAACATACATTTATAATGTGAATGGCTTGCCATACTAGTACATTACATTTATAATGTGAACGGCTTGCCATAATAGTATATTACATTTATAATGTGAACAGCTTGCCAAATTAGTACATTACGTTTATAATATGAACAGCTTACTATAATAGTGCATTACATTTATAATGTGAACGGCTTGCCATACTAGTACATTACATTTATAATGTGATCGGCTTGCCATAATAGTACATTACATTTATAATGTGAACGGCTTGCCATAATAGTATATTACATTTATAATGTGAACAGCTTGCCAAAATAGTACATTACATTTATAATGTGAACGGTTTACTATAATAGTGCATTACATTTATAATGTGAATGGCTTGCCATAATAGTACATTACATTTATAATGTGAACGGCTTGCCATAATAGTACATTACATTAATAACGTGAACGGCTTGCCATACTAGTACATTACATTTATAATATGAACGGTTTGCCATAATAGTACATTACATTTATAATGTGAATGGCTTGCCATACTAGTACATTACATTTATAACATGAACAGCTTGCCATACTAGTACATTACATTTATAATGTGAATGGCTTGCCATAATAGTACATTACATTTATAACGTGAATGGCTTGCCATACTAGTACATTACATTTATAATGTGAATGGCTTGCCATACTAGTACATTACATTTATAAAGTGAATGGCTTGCCATAATAGTACATTACATTTATAATGTGAATGGCTTGCCATAATAGTACATTACATTTATAATGTGAATGGCTTGCCATACTAGTACATTACATTTATAATGTGAATGGCTTGCCATACTAGTACATTACATTTATAATGTGAATGGCTTGCCATACTAGTACATTACATTTATAATGTGAATGGTTTGCCATACTAGTACATTACATTTATAATGTGAACGGCTTGCCATAATAGTGCATTACATTTATAATGTGAATGGTTTGCCATACTAGTACATTACATTTATAATGTGAACGGCTTGCCATAATAGTGCATTAGATTTATAATGTGAACGGCTTGCCATAATAGTGCATTACATTTATAATGTGAACAGCTTGCCATAACAGTACATTACATTTATAATGTGAACGGCTTGCCATAATAGTATATTACATTTATAATGTGAACAGCTTGCCAAAATAGTACATTACATTTATAATGTGAATGGCTTGCCATAATAGTGCATTACATTTATAATGTGAACAGCTTGCCATAATAGTACATTACATTTATAACGTACATTTATAACGTGAACGGCTTGCCATACTAGTACATTACATTTATAATGTGAACGGCTTGCCATACTAGTACATTACATTTATAATGTGAACGGCTTGCCATAATAGTATATTACATTTATAATGTGAACAGCTTGCCAAAATAGTACATTACATTTATAATGTTAACGGTTTACTATAATAGTGCATTACATTTATAATGTGAATGGCTTGCCATAATAGTACATTACATTTATAATGTGAATGGCTAGCCATAATAGTACATTACATTAATAACGTGAATGGCTTGCCATACTAGTACATTACATTTATAATGTGAACGGTTTGCCATAATAGTACATTACATTTATAATGTGAATGGCTTGCCATAATAGTACATTACATTTATAACATGAACAGCTTGCCATACTAGTACATTACATTTATAATGTGAATGGCTTGCCATAATAGTACATTACATTTATAACATGAATGGCTTGCCATACTAGTACATTACATTTATAATGTGAATGGCTTGCCATACTAGTACATTACATTTATAAAGTGAATGGCTTGCCATAATAGTACATTACATTTATAATGTGAACGGCTTGCCATAATAGTACATTACATTTATAATGTGAATGGCTTGCCATACTAGTACATTACATTTATAATGTGAATGGCTTGCCATACTAGTACATTACATTTATAATGTGAATGGCTTGCCATACTAGTACATTACATTTATAATGTGAATGGTTTGCTATACTAGTACATTACATTTATAATGTGAACGGCTTGCCATAATAGTGCATTACATTTATAATGTGAATGGTTTGCCATACTAGTACATTACATTTATAATGTGAACGGCTTGCCATAATAGTGCATTACATTTATAATGTGAACGGCTTGCCATAATAGTGCATTACATTTATAATGTGAACAGCTTGCCATAACAGTACATTACATTTATAATGTGAATGGCTTGCCATACTAGTACATTACATTTATAAAGTGAATGGCTTGCCATACTAGTACATTACATTTATAACGTGAATGGCTTGCCATACTAGTACATTACATTTATAACGTGAATGGCTTGCCATACTAGTACATTACATTTATAAAGTAAATGGCTTGCCATAATAGTACATTACATTTATAACGTGAATGGCTTGCCATACTAGTACATTACATTTATAAAGTGAATGGCTTGCCATAATAGTACATTACATTTATAACGTGAATGGCTTGCCATACTAGTACATTACATTTATAAAGTGAATGGCTTGCCATAATAGTACATTACATTTATAATGTGAACGGCTTGCCATAATAGTACATTACATTTATAATGTGAATGGCTTGCCATACTAGTACATTACATTTATAATGTGCATGGCTTGCCATACTAGTACATTACATTTATAATGTGAATGGTTTGCCATACTAGTACATTACATTTATAAAGTAAATGGCTTGCCATAATAGTACATTACATTTATAACGTGAATGGCTTGCCATACTAGTACATTACATTTATAAAGTGAATGGCTTGCCATAATAGTACATTACATTTATAATGTGAACGGCTTGCCATAATAGTACATTACATTTATAACGTGAACGGCTTGCCATAATAGTACATTACATTTATAATGTGAACGGCTTGCCATAATAGTACATTACATTTATAATGTGAACGGCTTGCCATACTAGTACGTACATTACATTTATAATGTGAATGGCTTGCCATACCAGTACATTACATTTATAACGTGAATGGCTTGCCATAATAGTACATTACATTTATAACATGAATGGCTTGCCATACTAGTACATTACATTTATAACATGAATGGCTTGCCATACTAGTACATTACATTTATAACGTGAATGGCTTGCCATAATAGTACATTACATTTATAATGTGAATGGCTTGCCATACTATTACATTACATTTATAATGTGAACGGCTTGCCATACTAGTACATTACATTTATAATGTGATCGGCTTGCCATAATAGTACATTACATTTATAATGTGAACGGCTTGCCATAATAGTACATTACATTTATAACATGAACGGCTTGCCATAATAGTACATTACATTTATAAAGTGAATGGCTTGCCATAATAGTACATTACATTTATAACGTGAATGGCTTGCCATACTAGTACATTACATTTATAAAGTGAATGGCTTGCCATAATAGTACATCACATTTATAATGTGAATGGCTTGCCATACTAGTACATTACATTTATAAAGTGAATGGCTTGCCATAATAGTACATTACATTTATAATGTGAACGGCTTGCCATAATAGTACATTACATTTATAATGTGAATGGCTTGCCATACTAGTACATTACATTTATAATGTGAATGGCTTGTCATAATAGTACATTACATTTATAACATGAATGGCTTGCCATACTAGTACATTACATTTATAATGTGAATGGCTTGCCATAATAGTACATTACATTTATAATGTGAATGGCTTGCCATAATAGTACATTGCATTTATAATGTGAATGGCTTGCCATAATAGTACATTACATTTATAATGTGAACGGCTGTAGCATGTATATGGTGATGTGTTGTGGTGGTGTAGCATGTATATGGTGATGTGTCGTGGTGATGTAGCATGTATATGGTGATGTGTCGTGGTGGTGTAGCATGTATATGGTGATGTGTTGTAGTGGTGTAGCGATGTATATGGTGATGTGTTGTAGTGGTGTAGCATGTATATGGTGATGTGTCGTGGTGGTGTAGCGATGTATATGGTGATGTGTTGTAGTGGTGTAGCATGTATATGGTGATGTGTTGTGGTGGTGTAGCATGTATATGGTGATGTGTTGTAGTGGTGTAGCATGTATATGTTGATGTGTTGTGGTGGTGTAGCGATGTATATGGTGATGTGTTGTAGTGGTGTAGCATGTATATGGTGATATGTTGTGGTGGTGTAGCATGTATATGGTGATGTGTTGTGGTGGTGTAGCGATGTATATGGTGATGTGTTGTGGTGGTGTAGCATGTATATGGTGATGTTTTGTGGTGGTGTAGCGATGTATATGGTGATGTGTTGTAGTGGTGTAGCATGTATATGGTGATGTGTTGTAGTGGTGTAGCATGTATATGGTAATGTGTTGTGGTGGTGTAGCATGTATATGGTGATGTGTTGTAGTGGTGTAGCATGTATATGGTGATGTGTCGTGGTGGTGTAGCATGTATATGGTGATGTGTTGTAGTGGTGTAGCATGTATATGGTGATGTGTTGTAGTGGTATAGCATGTATATGGTGATGTGTTGTAGTGGTGTAGCATGTATATGATGATGTGTTGTAGTGGTGTAGTGATGTATATGGTGATGTGTCGTGGTGGTGTAGCGATGTATATGGTGATGTGTCGTGGTGGTGTAGCATGTATATGGTGATGTGTCGTGGTGGTGTAGCATGTATATGGTGATGTGTCGTGGTGGTGTAGCATGTATATGGTGATGTGTCGTGGTGGTGTAGCATGTATATGGTGATGTGTCGCATAGAGTTCCCAGAGCCATATTTGCTGTTGCATAGAGCGGAGTTCCCAGAGCCATATTTGCTGTTCCATAGAGCGGAGTTCCCAGAGCCGTATTTGCTGTTGCATAGAGTGGAGTTCCCAGAGCCATATTTGCTGTTGCATAGAGCGGAGTTCCCAGAGCCGTATTTGCTGTTGCATAGAGCGGAGTTCCCAGAGCCGTATTTGCTGTTGCACAGAATGGAGTTCCCAGAGCCATATTTGCTGTTGCATAGAGTGGAGTTCCCAGAGCCATATTTGCTGTTGCATAGAGTGGAGTTCCCAGAGCCATATTTGCTGTTGCACAGAATGGAGTTCCCAGAGACATATTTGCTGTTGCATAGAGTGGAGTTCCCAGAGCCATATTTGCTGTTGCATAGAGCGGAGTTCCCAGAGCCATATTTTCTGTTGTACAGAGTGGAGTTCCCAGAGCCATATTTGCTGTTGCATAGAGTGGAGTTCCCAGAGCCATATTTGCTGTTGCATAGAGCGGAGTTCCCAGAGCCATATTTGCTGTTGCATGGAGTGGAGTTCCCAGAGCCGTATTTGCTGTTGCATAGAGCGGAGTTCCCAGAGACATATTTGCTGTTGCATGGAGTGGAGTTCCCAGAGCCGTATTTGCTGTTGTACAGAGTGGAGTTCCCAGAGCCGTATTTGCTGTTGTACAGAGTGGAGTTCCCAGAGCCATATTTGCTGTTGCATAGAATGGAGTTCCCAGAGCCATATTTGCTGTTGCACAGAGTTGAGTTCCAATAGCCATATTTGCTGTTGTACAGAGTGGAGTTCCCAGAGCCATATTTGCTGTTGCACAGAATGGAGTTCCCAGAGCCATATTTCCTGTTGCATAGAGTGGAGTTCCCAGAGCCATATTTCCTGTTGCATAGAGTGGAGTTAGCTGAGCCATATTTCCTGTTGCATAGAGTGGAGTTGCTGTGAGCCAATGGAAATGTCTAAACTTGGATATACGGGCTCTATACACTCGCATTAGCTTGGAAATGTCTATACTTGGATATATGGGCTCTGTACACTCGCATTAGCTTGGAAATGTCTATACTTGGATATATGGGCTCTGTACACTGGCATTAGATTGGAAATGTCTATACTTGGATATATGGGCTCTGTACACTGGCATTAGATTGGAAATGTCTATACTTGGATATACGGGCTCTGTACACTGGCATTAGCTTGGAAATGTCTATACTTTGATATATGGGCTCTGTACACTGGCATTAGATTGGAAATGTCTATACTTGGATATACGGGCTCTGTACACTGGCATTAGCTTGGAAATGTCTATACTTTGATATACGGGCTCTGTACACTCGCATTAACTTGGAAATGTCTATACTTGGATATACGGGCTCTGTAGACTCGCATTAACTTGGAAATGTCTATACTTGGATATACGGGCTCTGTACACTCGCATTAACTTGGAAATGTCTATACTTGGATATACGGGCTCTGTACACTCACATTGGCTTGGAAATGTCTATTCTTGGATATACGGGTTCTGTACACTGGCATTAGCTTGGAAATGTCTATACTTGGATATACGGGCTCTGTACACTCACATTGACTTGGAAATGTCTATACTTGGATATACGGGCTCTGTACACTCACATTGGCTTGGAAATGTCTATACTTGGATATATGGGCTCTGTACACTCACATTAACTTGGAAATGTCTGTACTTGGATATATGGGCTCTGTACACTCACATTAACTTGGAAATGTCTATACTTTGATATACGGGCTCTGTACACTCGCATTAGCTTGGAAATGTCTATACTTGGATATACGGGCTCTGTACACTTCCAAAAACACACCCATTCCCGCAGTAAATTGTAAATAATAGTAAGTGAGTACCTGTTGATATCAATGTTGGTTAGGAGGTTATCTGTGCCATTTGTTTCCAGGATGTCATTCACAGCATCCATATCCTGATGTTCTACTGCATGAAACAACGCTGAAATCACAAGAACTGATTGCTCTATTGCATGAAACAATGCTGAAATCACAAGAACTGACTGCTCTACTGCATGAAACAATGCTGAAATCACAAGAACTGATTGTTCTACTGCATGAAACAACGCTGAAATCACAAGAAATGATTGCTCTACTGCATGAAACAATGCTGAAATCACAAGAACTGATTGCTCTACTGCATGAAACAATGCTGAAATCACAAGACAAGATTGTTCTACTGCATGAAACAACGCTGAAATCACAAGACATGATTGCTCTACTGCATGAAACATCTATATGTAACACAACATAGCAGTCATCAATTTGTAAGCAGTTTATAGGATGCAGAGTACTTGCTAAGCAGTTTATAGGATGCAGAGTACTTGCTAAGCAGTTTATAGGATGTAGAGTACTTGCTAAGCAGTTTATAGGATGTAGAGTACTTGCTAAGCAGTTTATAGGATGCAGTGTACTTGCTAAGCAGTTTATAGGATGTAGAGTACTTGCTAAGCAGTTTATAGGATGTAGAGTACTTGCTAAGCAGTTTATAGGATGTAGAGTACTTGCTAAGCAGTTTATAGGATGCAGTGTACTTGCTAAGCAGTTTATAGGATGCAGAGTACTTGCTAAGCAGTTTATAGGATGTAGAGTACTTGCTAAGCAGTTTATAGGATGCAGTGTACTTGCTAAGCAGTTTATAGGATGTAGAGTACTTGGTAAGCAGTTTATAGGATGTAGAGTACTTGCTAAGCAGTTTATAGGATGCAGTGTACTTGCTAAGCAGTTTATAGGATGCAGTGTACTTGCTAAGCAGTTTATATATGTATGTAGGAAAGGTTGACGAACAAAAGATGATCAAATAAAACATACAAGTAATATCATAGGTCTTCGTTTCCTTGGACAAACGCTTGCGATCGAGCTTCCCGGGTGACGAACTGTCGGTGTCAGTACTACTTATGGATGAGCGCTTCTTATGTGTTGCTGAAAGGATTGAAAATATATCCTGAAAGTATTTAACAACAAGTCCCAAATTAATGCCCTACAAGACATGACAGAGTACATACAAGGGAAGTGTGATACAGGATGTAGGAGGTAACAGTTAGAGCATAGACAAGGGAAGTGTGATACAGGATGTAGGAGGTAACAGTTAGAGCATAGACAAGGGAAGTGTGATACAGGATGTAGGAGGTAACAGTTAGAGGATATACAAGGGAAGTGTGATACAGGATGTAGGAGGTAACAGTTAGAGTATAGAAAAGGGAAGTGTGATACAGGATGTAGGAGGTAACAGTTAGAGTATAGAAAAGGGAAGTGTGATACAGGATGTAGGAGGTAACAGTTAGAGTACAAACAAGGGAAGTGTGATACAGGATGTAGGAGGTAACAGTTAGAGGATATACAAGGGAAGTGTGATACAGGATGTAGGAGGTAACAGTTAGAGTATAGAAAAGGGAAGTGTGATACAGGATGTAGGAGGTAACAGTTAGAGTACAAACAAGGGAAGTGTGATACAGGATGTAGGAGGTAACAGTTAGAGCATAGACAAGGGAAGTGTGATACAGGATGTAGGAGGTAACAGTTAGAGTATAGAAAAGGGAAGTGTGATACAGGATGTAGGAGGTAACAGTTAGAGTACAAACAAGGGAAGTGTGATACAGGATGTAGGAGGTAACAGTTAGAGGATATACAAGGGAAGTGTGATACAGGATGTAGGAGGTAACAGTTAGAGTATAGACAAGGGAAGTGTGATACAGGATGTAGGAGGTAACAGTTAGAGGATAGACAAGGGAAGTGTGATACAGGATGTAGGAGGTAACAGTTAGAGTATAGACAAGGGAAGTGTGATACAGGATGTAGGAGGTAACAGTTAGAGTATAGACAAGGGAAGTGTGATACAGGATGTAGGAGGTAACAGTTAGAGGATAGACAAGGGAAGTGTGATACAGGATGTAGGAGGTAACAGTTAGAGTATACACAAGGGAAGTGTGATACAGGATGTAGGATGTAACAGTTAGAGGATAGACAAGGGAAGTGTGATACAGGATGTAGGAGGTAACAATTAGAGAATATACAAGGGAAGTGTGATACTGGATGTAGGAGGTAACAGTTAGAGTATAGACAAGGGAAGTGTGATACAGGATGTAGGAGGTAACAGTTAGAGTATAGACAAGGGAAGTGTGATACTGGATGTAGGAGGTAACAGTTAGAGTACAGACAAGGGAAGTGTGATACAGGATATTGAGATATTTGAGATGATCATCTACTGATCGAGATATTTTACAGAAATTGCCATCTCTTGACACATCAACAACCAAGCTTCAAAAACATAAGTTAGTACAAATAGTTCATTTTGACACTGTGTCCTAATTTCTGTACGGAAATCGTACACTATCGTATGGAAACGGAACTTGCAATCAAATAGGACTTGTGGCCAAGTTTGAATAAAATTGGTCACAAATAGAACACAATGATATAGAAGGTATTTCTTTTTAAATTTGAACTAGTTATCTCCCTTTCTGGTGATCTAGTTTTTGGTGGCTGTTCTGGTGATACATATTTACCTAGAGGGGTTTTTGGTGGCTGTTCTGGTGATACATATACTGAGTCAAAAAAGAAACGATACCTAGTGTTTATGTGTCTATAATTTCAACATTTATTAAGAAAATTCTTTGAAAATTCATAAGATGATAGTCCAACATGTTTGAAAGAGGAGCACATAAAGCATAATGAGCCTCCGAAACTGTCTGCTGCGTGATGACGTAATTCGTCGGACAGGGGTCTAATGGAGTTTTCACACAGACGTCAATACCGAGTATGGGCACCATTTGCGTCTCTCACTGCAATGCACCGCCGTCGCATCGAACGGAAGAGTGTCTGAATCTCTTGCTGGTCAATATTTGTCCACTCCTGACGCAAAACATCCCTCAGTTGGTTTAACGTTACCGGCTGACGTCGTCTGACGCGGCGGTCTAACGTATCCCACAAATGTTCTATGGGTGACAAGTCTGGTGACAAAGCAGGCCACGGCAGGGTTTCAATATTGTTCTGCTCCAATAATGTGGTGGAAATCCGAGTAGTATGACACCTGGCGTTGTCCTGTTGAAACAGTGTGACGTTTCTGTTGGCGTTAAAGAACGGCACAACAACTGGCGCAAGGATCTCATCACAGTACCGCTGGGCGTTTAGGTTCCCGTCCACCACTAACAGTTCAGTGCAACTGCCGAAGGTGATACCGCCCCACGCCATAACGCTTCCGCCCCCGAACAGATCGACCTGACGTACACATGTGTCGGCGTAACGTTCACCGCGTCTGCGATATACCCGCTCTCTGCCATCCGCTCGACGCAAACAGAACCGCGATTCATCGCTAAACATCACCGAATTCCACTGTAACCGAGTCCAGCAAGCACGTTCCGTCGTCCATTCCCGCCGTACGTCACGGTGACGTCGTGTCAGGATGGGTCCAACGTATGGCCGATAGGCACGAATGCCACGTTCACCGAGCCGATTCCTGACTGTTTGTGCACTGATGTGATTGTTGGTCATCCCAGGAGTAACGGCAGCTGTGTGCGTAGCAGGTAGGAACAGGTCACGTAAATGTGACGTCCGAATGTGACGGTCCTGTTCACGCGTCGTCACACGTGGTCGACCAGATCTTGGACGGTCGTCCACCGATCCATGTGTTCGATAACGTCGAAGTAGATGTGTTATCGTGATCCGCGTAACCCGGAGTCGATTTGCGACGTCACGCTGACGTAAACCGCCGTCAATCATGCCAATGGCACGCATTCTCTGATTGCGGTTTAGCTTAGGCATTTTGTTAGAGGTAACAATGGGTATGTAAGGTGTTTTTCCTCGATGATAATGCAATACCAGTACAATAAACCGGTTTTCCGATTTGTACATGTGTAGGAAGTTGTCTTTGTTGAGGAGCACGTGCAAATCGGAAATTCGGCGTTCCAGGATTATCGGGTGTTTATTTACCTGTGTTTATGGTTGGCTGACGTTGCAATAAGATACCCGGTACTGATACGTAATAATATATTAAACCTTTCTATGGTTTTATCCGTTTTACGTAATTTTTAGTTTGGTATCGTTTCTTTTTTGACTCAGTATATTATATATCTCTTAACGAGAGGGGTTTTTGGTGGCTGTTCTGGTGATACATATTATATATCTCTTACTGAGAGGGGATTTTGGTGGCTGTTCTGGTGATACATATTATATATCTCTTACTGAGAGGGGTTTTTGGTGACTGTTCTGGCGATACATATTATATATCTCTTACTGAGAGGGTTTTTGGTGACTGTTCTGGTGATACATATTATATATCTCTTACTGAGAGGGGTTTTTGGTGACTGTTCTGGTGATACATATTATATATCTCTTACTGAGAGGGGTTTTTGGTGACTGTTCTGGTGATACATATTATATATCTCTTACTGAGAGGGGTTTTGGTCTCTTACCGAGAGGGGTTTTTGGTGGCTGTTCTGGTGATACATATTGTTTTTGGTGGCTGTTCTGGTGATACATATTATATATCTCTTACCGGGAGGGGGTTTTGGTGGCTGTTCTGGTGATACATATTATATATCTCTTACCGAGAGGGGTTTTTGGTGGCCGACCTGCTGAGGTGTATCCATTTGATCTCAGTAGTGAGCCTGGGTCACTGGGTGATGCTCTCAGGGTATGTTTGTCTGTCTGTATTTGTTGAGGACTATCCGAAGCTGATGTAAACATCTTCATTATTCTACCATCACCGCTGAAATAGTAAATATAATTTATAGCACATGGGACAGGGAGATGGTGTATAGTACATGGGGAGGGAGGTGGTGTAAAGGGGAGGTGTGTAGTACATGGGGTGGTGTGTAGTACATGGGGAGGGAGGTGGTGTATAGTACATGGGGGGAGGTGGTGTATAGTAAAGGGGTGGTGTATAGTACATGGGGATGGAGGTGGTGTATAGTACATGGGGAGAGAGGTGGTG
>JABXNX010000080.1:24416-54299 GCA_014843695.1 Archivesica marissinica | reverse complement strand
GTTTATGGGGGGTGTAATATATTGTAACATCTTACTGGTTTATGGGGTGTGTAATATATTGTAACATCTTACTGGTTTATGGGGTGTGTAATATATTGTAACATCTTACTGCTTTAGGGGGTGTGTAATATATTGTAACATCTTACTGCTTTAGGGGGTGTGGTGTAATATATTGTAACATCTTACTGCTTTAGGGGTTGTGGTGTAATATATTGTAACATCTTACTGCTTTAGGGGGTGTGGTGTAATATATTGTAACCTCTTACTGCTTTAGGGGGTGTAATATATTGTAACATCTTACTGGTGTATGGGTGGTGTAATGTATTGTAACATCTTACTGGTGTATGGGTGGTGTAATGTATTGTAACATCTTACTGGTGTATGGGGGTGTAATGTATTGTAACATCTTACTGGTGTATGGGTGGTGTAATGTATTGTAACATCTTACTGCTTTAGGGGGTGTGGTGTAATATAGCGGCATCAAGCTCTTGTCAATTGACACATCGTCTGAAGCTGTTGCCATGGTTTCTGACGATGCTGTGGAATCGGTATCATCGTCAAAGTTCCATGCTGACCCTACAAATACAATAATAGTATGCTGCAATCATAAAGCAAAGCAACTCTAACATGGTTATTGATGAGGCAGGTATAACTATAAAGGGAAACAACTCTAACATGGTTATTGAAGGAGGCAGGTATAACTATAAAGGGAAACAACTCTAGCATGGTTATTGAACAGACGGATATGTAGTCCAGTGGTAACATGCTGGACTGGTAATCCAGGGATCGCAGGTTCGATCCCCCGTCTGACCCTAATAAAATTAACAGTCTTTCAGATGGGACGTTAAACCGAGGTCTCGTGTCGGTGCTTTACACCGTGCACGTAAAAGAACCAGAGGAGACTCTGGAATGGGTCTCTATCTGTATCATTGCACTATCCTCCAAAATCTAAACTGACTAATCTCTTCAGGAGGCGTCGCTCATATGGGTAACCGGTAGCGACGATAAATAAACGTAAAACACACATGGTTATTGAAGGAGGCAGGTATAACTATAAAGGGAAACAACTCTAACATGGTTATTGAAGGAGGCAGGTATAACTATAAAGGGAAACAACTCTAACATGGTTATTGAAGGAGGCAGGTATAACTATAAAGGGAAACAACTCTAACATGGTTATTGAAGGAGGTAGGTATAACTATAAAGGGAAACAACTCTAGCATGGTGTCGTGGAAGTCGTGATAGCGCAGTGGATGCGCGTTCGCTTCAGGTGCGAAAGGTCCGGAGTTCGAGACCCACTGGAGCCATTACGATTGTGCCCTTAGGCAAGGCATTTAAATTCCACGTTGCCTCTTCTCTCTCCCTCGTGGCGATGGATTCCATCAGGAATGAGGTCTCGAGAGTGATTTATATAAGTTGAAATAACTTGTTTCGCAATCGAGCTAAAATAAATTTGTATAAACTAACTATAAAGGGAAACAACTTGAAGATAGTTATTGATGAGTAAAGTGCAGGTACAGGGATTAGAGTGCAGGTACATGGATTATAGTGCAGGTACAGGGATTAGAGTACATGTACATGGATTAGAGTGCATGTACATGGATTAGAGTGCGTGTACATGGATTAGAGTACAGGTATTAGAGTACAGGTACGGGTATTAGAGTGCAGGTACAGGGATTAGAGTGTAGGTACATGGATTAGATTGCATGTACAGGTATTAGAGTGCAGGTACATGTATTATAGTACAGATACAGGTATTAGAGCACATGTTTAGGTATTCGAGTGCATGTACAGGGATTAGAGTGCATGTACAGAGATTGCAGTGTGCATGTACAGTAATTAGAGTGCAGGTACAGGGATTATAGTACATGTACAGGGATTAGAGTGCATGCACAGGAATTAGAGTACATGTACAGTGATCGCAGTGCATGTACAGTAATTAGAGTGCAGGTACAGGGATTAGAGTGCAGGTATAGTGATTAGAGTGCATGTACAGGGATTGCAGTGTGGGTATATGGATTGCAGTGTGGGTATATGGATTGCAGTGTACAGGGATTGCAGTGTGGGTATATGGATTGCAGTGTGGGTACATGGATTGCAGTGTGGGTATATGGATTGCAGTGTGGGTACATAGATTGCAGTGTGGGTACATGGATTGCAGTGTGGGTATATGGATTGCAGTGTGGGTATATGGATTGCAGTGTGGGTACATATAATGCAGTACATGTACAGGGATTGCAGTGTGTGTACAGGTATTGCAGTGTGGGTACAGGGATTGCAGTGTGGGTACAGGGATTGCAGTGTGGGTACATGGATTACAGTGTGGGTACAGGTATTGCAGTGTGGGTACATGGATTGCAGTGTGTGTACAGGTATTGCAGTGTGGGTACAGGGATTGCAGTGTGGGTACAGAGATTGCAGTGTGTGTACAGGTATTGCAGTGTGGGTACAAGGATTGCAGTGTGGGTACAGAGATTGCAGTGTGGGTACAGGTATTGCAGTGTGGGTACAGGGATTGCAGTGTGTGTACAGGGATTGCAGTGTGGGTACAGGGATTGCAGTGTGGTCATATGGATTGCAGTGTGGCTACAGGGATTGCAGTGTGGGTACAGGGATTGCAATGTGGGTACAGGGATTAGTGTGTACAGGGATTGCAATGTGGGTACAGGGATTGCAGTGTACAGGGATTGCAGTGTGGGTACAGGGATTGCAGTGTGGGTACATGGATTACAGTGTTGGTACAGGGATTGCAGTGTGGGTACAGGGATTGCAGTGTGGGTACTGAGGTTACAGTGTGGGTACAGGGATTGCACTGTGGTCATATGGATTGCAGTGTGGCTACAGGGATTGCAGTGTGGGTACAGGGATTGCAATGTGGGTACAGGGATTAGTGTGTGTACAGGGATTGCAATGTGGGTACAGGGATTGCAGTGTACAGGGATTGCAGTGTGGGTACAGGGATTGCAGTGTGGGTACATGGATTGCAGTGTTGGTACAGGGATTGCAGTGTGGGTACAGGGATTGCAGTGTGGGTACTGAGGTTACAGTGTGGGTACAGGGATTGCAGTGTGTGTACGGGATTGCAGTGTGGGTACAGGGATTGCAGTGTGGGTACAGGGATTGCAGTGTTGGTACAGGGATTGCAGTGTGGGTACAGGGATTGCAGTGTGGGTACAGGGATTGCAGTGTGGGTACAGGGATTGCAGTGTGGGTACAGGGATTGCAGTGTGGATACTGGGATTGCAGTGTGTGTACAGGGATTGCAGTGTGTGTACAGGGATTGCAGTGTGGGTACAGGGATTGCAGTGTGGGTACAGGGATTGCAGTGTGGATACAGGGATTGCAGTGTGGGTACAGGGAGTGCAGTGTGGGTACAGGGATTGCAGTGTGGGTACAGGGGTTGCAGTGTGGGTACAGGGATTGCAGTTTGGGTACAGGGATTGCAGTGTGGGTACAGGGATTGCAGTGTGGGTATTGAGATTGCAGTGTGGGTACAGGGATTGCAGTGTGGGTACTGGGATTGGAGTGTTGGTACAGGGATTGCAGTGTGGGTACAGGGATTACAGTATGGGTACAGGGATTGTAGTATGGGTACAGGGATTGTAGTATGGGTACAGGGATTGCAGTGTGGGTATAGGGATTACAGTGTGGGTACAGGGATTACAGTGTGGGTACAGGGATTGCAGTGTGGATACTGGGATTGCAGTGTGGGTACAGGGATTACAGTGTGGGTACAGGGATTGCAGTGTGGGTACAGGGATTGCAGTGTGGGTACATGGATTGCAGTGTGGGTACAGGGATTGCAGTGTGGGTACAGGGATTGCAGTGTGGGAATATGGATTGTAGTGTGGGTACAAGGATTGCAGTGTGGGTACAGGGATTGCAATGTGGGTACAGGGATTGCAGTGTGTGTACAGGGATTGCCGTGTGGGTACAGGGATTGCAGTGTGTGTACAGGGATTGCAGTGTGGTACAGGGAATGCAGTGTGGGTACAGGGAATGCAGTGTGTGTACAGGGATTGCAGTGTGGGTATAGGGATTGCAGTGTGGTTACTGGGATTGCAGTGTGTGTACTGGAATTGCAGTGTGGGCATATAGATTGCAGTGTGGGTACAGGGATTGCAGTGTGGGTACAGGGATTGCAGTGTGGGTACAGGGATTGCAGTGTGGGTACATGTATTGCAGTGTGGGTACAGGGATTGCAGTGTGGGTACATGGATTGCAGTGTGGGTACAGGGATTGCAGTGTGAGTACAGGGATTGGAGTGTGGGTACAGGGTTTACAGTGTGGGTACAGGGATTGCAGTGTGGGTACATGGATTGCAGTGTGGGTACAGGTATTGCAGTGTGGGTACATGGATTGCAGTGTGGGTACAGGGATTGCAGTGTGGGTACAGGGATTGCAGTGTGGGTACAGGGATTGGAGTGTTGGTACAGGGATTGCAGTGTGGGTACAGGGATTGCAGTGTGGGTACAGGGATTGCAGTGTGTGTACAGGGATTGCAGTGTGGGTACATGGATTGCAGTGTGGGTACAGGGATTGCAGTGTGGGTACTGGGATTGCAGTGTGGGTACAGGGATTGCAGTGTGGGTACAGGGACTGCAGTGTGGGTACTGGGATTGCAGTTTGGGTACAGGGATTGGAGTGTGGGTACAGGGATTGCAGTGTGGGTACAGGGACTGCAGTGTGGGTTGCAATCCCTGTACACACACTGCATTCCCTGTACCCACACTGCAATCCCAATACCCAATACTGGGATTGCAGTGTGGGTACAGGGATTGCAGTGTGGGTACAGGGATTGCAGTTTGGGTACTGGGATTGCAGTGTGGGTACAGGGATTGCAGTGTGGATACAGGGATTGCAGTGTGGGTACAGGGAGTGCAGTGTGGGTACAGGGATTGCAGTGTGGGTACAGGGATTGCAGTGTCGGTACAGGGATTGCAGTTTGGGTACAGGGATTGCAGTGTGGGTACAGGGATTGCAGTGTGGGTATTGAGATTGCAGTGTGGGTACAGGGATTGCAGTGTGGGTACTGGGATTGCAGTGTTGGTACAGGGATTGCAGTATGGGTACAGGGATTGTAGTATGGGTACAGGGATTGCAGTGTGGGTATAGGGATTACAGTGTGGGTACAGGGATTGCAGTGTGGGTACAGAGATTGCAGTATGGATACTGGGATTGCAGTGTGGGTACAAGGATTACAGTGTGGGTACAGGGATTGCAGTGTGGGTACAGGGATTGCAGTGTGGGTACATGGATTGCAGTGTGGGTACAGTGCTTGCAGTGTGGGTACAGGGATTGCAGTGTGGGCATATGGATTGCAGTGTGGGTACAAGGATTGCAGTGTGGGTACAGGGATTGCAGTGTGTGTACAGGGATTGCCGTGTGGGTACAGGGATTGCAGTGTGTGTACAGGGATTGCAGTGTGGGTATTGGGATTGCAGTGTGGGTACAGGGAATGCAGTGTGGGTACTAGGATTGCAGTGTGGGTATAGGGATTGCAGTGTGGGTATAGTGATTGCAGTGTGGGTACTAGGATTGCAGTGTGTGTACTGGAATTGCAGTGTGGGTACTGGGATTGCAGTGTGGGCATATAGATTGCAGTGTGGGTACAGGGATTGCAGTGTGGGTACAGGGACTGCAGTGTGGGTACTGGGATTGCAGTGTGGGTACAGGGATTGCAGTGTGGGTACAGGGATTGCAGTGTGGGTACAGGGATTGCAGTGTGGGTACAGGGATTGCAGTGTGGGTACAGGGATTGCAGTGTTGGTACAGGGATTGCAGTGTGGGTACAGGGACTGCAGTGTGGGTACACGGATTGCAGTACATACCGGATTAGATCAAGAATCATGTGTAAGGACATGTGTTAGGTTCCGAAAACAACAAGATTAATCACAGAAAGTATCAGTCTTGGTTGCAATCACAAATTCATATGTAGCCAAGCTTCTACATACATACACATTGCTGGCCTGGGGTCCATGTTTGATATCATAGGTGGCCCAGGGCCCTGCAATTAAAAATTCATATGTAGCCAAGCTTCTACATACATACACATTGCTGGACCATCGGTGGGCCAGGGGCCGGTAATTTTAAATCCATCTGTAGCACGGCTTCTATATACTTACTTGGAACCATCGGTGGGCCGGGGGCCGGTAATCTTAAATCCATCTGTAGCACGGCTTCTATATACTTACTTGAAACCATCGGTGGGCCGGGTGCCGGTAATCTTAAATCCATCTATAGCACGGCTTCTATATACTTACTTGGAACCATCGGTGGGCCGGGTGCCGGTAATCTTAAATCCATCTGTAGCACGGCTTCTATATACTTACTTGGAACCATCGGTGGGCCGGGTGCCGGTAATCTTAAATCCATCTGTAGCACGGCTTCTATATACTTACTTGGAACCATCGGTGGGCCGGGTGCCAGTAATCTTAAATCCATCTGTAGCCTGGCTTCTATATACTTACTTGGAACCATCGGTGGGCCGGGTGCCAGTAATCTTAAATCCATCTGTAGCCTGGCTTCTATATACTTACCTGGAACCATCGGTGGGCCAGGGGCCGGTAATCTTAAATCCATCTGTAGTACGGCTTCTATATACTTACTTGGAACCATTGGTGGGCCGGGGTCCGGTAATCTTAAATCCATCTGTAGTACGGTTTCTATATACTTACTTGGAACCATCGGTGGGCCGGGGTCCGGTAATCTTAAATCCATCTGTAGTACGGTTTCTATATACTTACTTGGAACCATCGGTGGGCCGGGGTCCGGTAATCTTAAATCCATCTGTAGTACGGTTTCTATATACTTACCCTGGAACCATCGGTGGGCCGGGTGCCGGTAATCTTAAATCCATCTGTACCCCAGCTTCTATATACTTACTTGGAACCATCGGTGGGCCGGGGGCCGGTAATCTTAAATCTGCCTTTACCCCGGCTTCTGCTCCGCCTTCACTTTTGCTTCGAGCAAGAACAGATTTCTTATCCTTTTTTGGTTTCCATGAGGAAACACGGCGCAAATCTTGCATTTTTGTCCGTGTTTTCCTAGACAACATTTTAATTTGCCCTTTTTTTCCCCAGCATTTTGTGAAGCACTCCCTAAACTCTTCCACATTCCATAATCTATTACACTATCTCATCTCCTATTAAAACACACAATCAATTTATTTCCTTTTCTGCCATATTTTCTGTATAATCTCTTGGTGAAGTCTCAAACAATACGACATGGTATTGTGAATGGTGTCTCATGATCACAACTTCAAGTTCTATGTCTCATCTTATCTCACAAATCAATCTAATATACTGCCTTCATCACAGATGTGTAACTCCAAACAAGTGCTCTAGTCTATCAATTGCCACACAATAAAACATACCTGATATAAACTGTGTTTGGTATCAAATATTGAAAAGGTGTTTAAAATGTTTACATTCAATCGTTGTTTCATCGATTCGATATTGAATATCAACCCAAGGACCAATATTATCTCCAAGCATTTAAAACTCGCAGTTTTCCAATCACCAACAATAAAATGTGACACTTAATGCTGGCACAGTACGTACAATTATTTAAACATGCTTCTATCGTTCATTTATTCCTGGCAGATCACATGTAACATTCTAAAAAACATCCAGTCCACTGAATATCTCACTTTCTAAATCCAATACAGACATGTTGGCCTGAATCGCTTATCACAACACGTTTCATATAACGGCACTGTGTCACTACGAACATTGTAAATAACGTGATCTACTTTAATATTGAAATATGCCAGCATTCAATACAGATTGCCAATATATGGTAACACTCCACGTTGAACGCAGATCAATCATATCATACAATGATCACCCATAATCCTACTCCATTCCAAACCTATTTTCACATTATTTACTTCTCACATATTTCAATAGAAGCAAACTAATCCAATTATAATAAGAACATTGCTGGAGGCATCCGATAAATGCTGACTAATAATGTAAGTTGTTTTTGCTCTCTAGATAAATATAATCAACATTCAATTTGCTTTAATGGCAGCTGTGGTCTGTTGGGAGGAAATACTGCTAAAACACAATACACTGAATACGGAAGGAATCATTTCTGTTGAATTCACATGTTTCGTTAGAATTTAATGAACATTTCCATGTCAGTGGTTTAAACAAGGGAATTGTTAATTTGCAGCAATCAATTCACATCATACAGCAGTTCTAGGCAGTGCAGGGGCTATATGTAGTACATAGGTGCCAGGCAATACAGGGGCTATAGACAGTACATAGGTGCCAGGCGGTACAGGGCTATAGACAGTACATAGGTGCCAGGCGGTACAGGGGCTATAGACAGTACATAGGTGCCAGGCGGTACAGGGCTATAGACAGTACATAGGTGCCAGGCGGTACAGGGGCTATAGACAGTACATAGGTGCCAGGCAATACAGGGGCTATATACAGTACATAGGTGCCAGGTAATACAGGGGCTATAGACAGTACATAGGTGCCAGGCAATACAGGGGCTATAGACAGTACATAGGTGCCAGGCAATACAGGGGCTATAGACAGTACATAGGTGCCAGGCGGTACATGGGCTATATGCAGTACATAGGTGCCAGGCAGTACAGGGGCTATATACAGTACATAGGTGCCAGGCGGTACATGGGCTATAGACAGTACATAGGTGCCAGGCAGTACAGGGGCTATTGACAGTACATAGGTGCCAGGCAATACAGGGGCTATAGACAGTACATAGGTGCCAGGTAATACAGGGGCTATAGACAGTACATAGGTGCCAGGCAATACAGGGGCTATAGACAGTACATAGGTGCCAGGCAATACAGGGGCTATAGACAGTACATAGGTGCCAGGCAATACAGGGGCTATAGACAGTACATAGGTGCCAGGCAATACAGGGGCTATAGACAGTACATAGGTGCCAGGTAATACAGGGGCTATAGACAGTACATAGGTGCCAGGCGGTACAGGGGCTATAGACAGTACATAGGTACTAGGCGGTACAAGGGCTATAGACAGTACACAGGTGCCAGACGGTACATGGGCTATATGCAGTACATAGGTGCCAGGCAGTACAGGGGCTATAGACAGTACATAGGTGCCAGGCGGTACATGGGCTATAGACAGTACATAGGTGCCAGGCAGTACAGGGGCTATAGACAGTACATAGGTGCCAGGCGGTACATGGGCTATAGACAGTACATAGGTGCCAGGCAGTACAGGGGCTATAGACAGTACATAGGTGCCAGGCGGTACAGGGGCTATATACAGTACATAGGTGCCAGGCGGTACAGGGGCTATAGACAGTACATAGGTGCCAGGCAATACAGGGGCTATAGGTAGTACATAGGTGCCAGTCAATACAGGGGCTATAGACAGTACATAGGTGCCAGGCAATACAGGGGTTATAGGCAGTGCAGGGGCTATATGTAGTACATAGGTGCCAGGCAGTACATGGGCTATATGTAGTACATAGGTGCCAGGCAGTACAGGGGCTATATACAGTACATAGGTGCCAGGCGGTACAGGGGTTATAGGTAGTACATATGTGCCAGGCAATACAGGGGTTATAGGTAGTACATAGGTGCCAGGCAATACAGGGGTTATAGGCAGTACATAGGTGCCATGCAGTACAGGGGCTATAGGTAGTACATAGGTACCATGTAATACAGGGGTTATAGGTAGTACATAGGTGCCAGGCAATACAGGGGTTATAGACAGAACATAGGTGCCAGGCAATACAGGGGCTATAGACAGTACATAGGTGCCATGCAATACAGGGGTTATAGGTAGTACATAGGTACCATGCAGTACAGGGGTTATAGGTAGTACATAGGTGCCATGCAGTACAGGGGTCATAGGTAGTACATAGGTGCCAGGCAATACAGGGGCTATAGACAGTACATAGGTACCATGCAATACAGGGGTAATAGGTAGTAGATAGGTGCCAGGCAATACAGGGGTTATAGGTAGTACATAGGTGCCAGGCAATACAGGGGTTATAGGTAGTACATAGGTGCCAGGCAATACAGGGGTTATAGGCAGTACATAGGTGTCAGGCAATACAGGGCTTATAGGCAGTGCATAGGTGCCAGACAATACAGGGGTTATAGGCAGTACATAGGTGCCAGGCAGTGCAGGGGTTATAGGTAGTACATAGGTGCCAGGCAATACAGGGGTTATAAGCAGTACATAGGTGCCAGGCAATACAGGGGTTATAGGCAGTGCATAGGTGCCAGGCAATACAGGGGTTATAGGCAGTACATAGGTGCCAGGCAATACAGTGGCTATATGTAGTACATAGGTGTCAGGCAGTACAGGGGTTATAGGTAGTACAGAGGTGCCAGGCAATACAGGGGTTATAGGTAGTACATAGGTGCCAGGCAGTACAGGGGTTATAGGTAGTACATAGGTGCCAGGCAATACAGGGGCTATAGGTAGTACATAGGTGCCAGGCAATACAGGGGCTATAGGCAGTACAAATGTGCCCGGCAGTGCAGAGGTTATAGGTAGTACAGGGGTGCTAAGCAGAATATGGGTGCTAGGCAGTACAGGGGTTATAGGCAGTACATAGGTGCCAGGCAATACAGTGGCTATAGGTAGTACATAGGTGTCAGTCAGTACAGGGGTTCTAGGTAGTACATAGGTGCCAGGCAATACAGGGGTCATAGGTAGTACATAGGTGCCAGGCAATACAGGGGTTATAGGCGGTGCATAGGTGCCAGGCAATACAGGGGTTATAGGCAGTACAGAGGTGCCAGGCAATACAGGGGTTATAGGTAGTACATAGGTGTCAGGCAGTACAGGGGTTCTAGGTAGTACATAGGTGCCAGGCAATACAGGGGTTATAGGTAGTACATAGGTGCCAGGCAATACAGGGGTTATATGTAGTACATAGGTGCCAGGCAATACAGGGGTTATAGGCGGTGCATAGGTGCCAGGCAATACAGGGGTTATAGGCAGTACATAGGTGCCAGGCAATACAGGGGTTATAGGTAGTACAGAGGTGCCATGCAATACCGGGGTTATAGGTAGTACATAGGTGCCAGGCAATACAGGGGCTATAGGCAGTACATATGTGCCAGGCAATACAGGGGTTATAGGTAGTACATAGGTGCCAGGCAATACAGGGGCTATAGGCAGTACATATGTGCCAGGCAGTACAGGGGTTATAGGTAGTACAGGGGTGCTAGGCAGACTATGGGTGCTAGGCAGTACAGGGGTGCTAGGCAGTACAAGGGTGCTAGGCAGTACATATGTGCCAGGCAGTGCAGGGGTTATAGGTAGTACAGGGGTGCTAGGCAGAATATGGGTGCTAGGCAGTACAGGGGTGCTAGGCAGTACAGGTGTGCTAGGTAGTATAGGGGTGCAAGGCAATACAGGGGCTATAGGCAGTACATAGGTGCCAGGCAATACAGGGGTTATAAGTAGTACATAGGTGCCAGGCAATACAGGGGTTATAGGTAGTACATAGGTGCCAGGCAATACAGGGGTTATAGGTAGTACATAGGTGCCAGGCAATACAGGGGTTATAGGTAGTACAGAGGTGCCAGGCAATACAGGGGTTATAGGTAGTACATAGGTGCCAGGCAATACAGGGGTTATAGGTAGTACATATGTGCCAGGCAATACAGGGGTTATAGGTAGTACATAGGTGCCAGGTAATACAGGGGCTATAGGCAGTACATATGTGCCAGGCAGTGCAGGGGCTATAGGTAGTACAGGGGTGCTAGGCAGAATATGGGTGCTAGGCAGTACAGGGGTGCTAGGCAGTACAGGGGTGCTAGGTAGTACATGGGTGCTAGACAATACAGGGGTGCTAGGCAGTACAGGTGTGCTAGGTAGTACATGGGTGCTAGACAATACAGGGGTGCTAGGTAGTACAGGGGTGCTAGGCAGTACAGGGGTGCTAGACAGTACAGGGGTGCTAGGCAGTACATGGGTGCTAGGCAGTACAGGGGTGCTAGACAGTACATGAGTTCTAGGTAGTACAGGGGTGATAGGCAGTACAGGGGTGCTAGTTAGTATAGGGGTGCTAGGCAGTACAGGGGTGCTAGGCAGTACATGGGTGCCAAGCAGTACATAGGTGTCAGGCAGTACAGGGGTGCCAGGCAGTACATGGGGTGCTAGGCAGTACATGGGGTGCTAGGCAGTACAGAGGTGCTGGGCAGTACAGGGGTGCTAGGCAATACATGTGTGCTAGGTAGTACAGGGGTGCTAAGCAGTACAGGGGTGCTAGGCAATACATGGGTGCTAGGCAATACAGGGGTGCTAGGCAGTACAGGTGTGCTAGGCAGTACAGAGGTGCTAGGCAATACATGGGTGCTAAGCAATACAGGGGTGCTAGGCAGTACAGGGGTGCTAGACAGTACAGGGGTGCTAGGTACAACAGGTGTGCTAGGCAGTACAATGGTGCTAGGCAGTACAGGGGTGCTAAGTAGTACAGGGGTGCTAGACAGTACAGGGGTGCTAGGCAATACAGGGGTGCTAGGCAGTACAGGGGTGCTAGGCAGTACAGGGGTGCTAGGCAATACATGGGTGCTAGGCAATACAGCGGTGCTAAGCAGTACAGGAGTGCTAGGCAGTACAAGGGTGCTAGAAAGTACATGGGGTGCTAGGCAATACAGGGGTGCTAGGAAGTACAGAGGTGCTAATAATACAGGGGTGCTAGGCAATACATGGGTGCTAAGCAATACAGGGGTGCTAGGCAGTACAGGTGTGCTAGGCAATACAGAGGTGCTAGGCAATACATGGGTGCTAAGCAATACAGGGGTGCTAGGCAGTACAGGGGTGCTAGACAGTACAGGGGTGCTAGGTACAACAGGGGTGCTAGGCAGTACAGTGGTGCTAGGCAGTACAGGGGTGCTAAGTAGTACAGGGGTGCTAGACAGTACAGGGGTGCTAGGCAATACAGGGGTGCTAGGCAGTACAGGGGTGCTAGGCAGTACAGGGGTGCTAGGCAATACATGGGTGCTAGGCAATACAGCGGTGCTAAGCAGTACAGGAGTGCTAGGCAGTACAGGGGTACTAGACAGTAAATGGGGTGCTAGGCAATACAGGGGTGCTAGGAAGTACAGGGGTGCTAAGCAATACAGGGGTGCTAGGCAATACATGGGTGCTAGGCAATACAGGGGTGCTAGGCAGTACTGGAGTGTTAGGCAGTACAGGGGTGCTAGGCAATACAGGGGTGATAGGCAGTACAGGTGTGCTAGGCAATACAGGGGTGCTAGGCAATACAGGATGCTAGGCAGTACAGGGGTGCTTGGCAGTACAGGGGTGCTAGGCAATACAGGGGTGCTAGGCAATACAGGGGTGCTAGGCAGTACAGGATGCTAAGCAGTACAGGGGTGCTAGGCAATAAAGGGGTGTAAGGCAGTACATGGGTGCTAGGCAATACAGGGGTGCTAGGCAATACAGGGGTGCTAGGCAGTACAGTGGTGTAAGGCAGTACATGGGTGCTAGGCAATACAGGGGTGCTAGGTAGTACAGGAGTGCTAAGCAGTACAGGGGTGCTAGGCAATACAGTGGATATAGAGGTTGCATACACTGCCTTATTCCGTGTATATAGAGGTTGCATACACTGCCTTACTACGTGTATATAGAGGTTGCATACACTCCCTTACTACGTGTATATAGAGGTTGCATATACTGCCTTACTACGTGGATATAGAGGTTGCATACACTGCCTTACTACGTGGATACAGAGGTTGCATATACTGCCTTACTACGTGGATATAGAGGTTGCATACACTGCCTTACTACGTGGATATAGAGGTTGCATACTCTGCCTTACTACGTGGATATATAGGTTGCATACACTCCCTTACTACGTGGATATAGAGGTTGCATACACTGCCTTACTACGTGGATATAGAGGTTGTATACACTCCCTTAATACACGAATATAAAGGTTGCATACACTGCCTTACTACGTGGATATATAGGTTACATACACTGACTTACTACGTGGATATAGAGGTTGTATACACTGCCTTACTACACGAATATAAAGGTTGCATACACTGCCTTACTACGTGGATATATAGGTTACATACACTGCCTTACTACGTGGATATATAGGTTACATACACTGCCTTACTACGTGGATATAGAGGTTGCATACACTGCCTTACTAAGTGGATATAGAGGTTGCATATACTGCCTTACTACGTGGATATAAATTTTGCATATACTGCCTTACTACGTGGATATAGAGGTTGCATACACTGCCTTACTCCATGGATATAGAGGTTGCATACACTCCCATACTATGTGGATATAGAGGTTGCATACACTGCCTTACTCCGTATATATAGAGGTTGCATACATTCAATTACTCCGTATATATAGATGTTGCATACACTGAATTACTACGTGGATATAGAGGTTGCATACACTGAATTACTACGTGGATATAGAGGTTACATACACTGCCTTACTCCGTATATATAGAGGTTGCATACACTGAATTACTACGTGGATATATAGGTTGCATACACTGCCTTACTACGTGGATATATAGGTTGCATACACCGCCTTATTACGTGGATATAGAGGTTGCATACACTGACTTACTATGTGGATATATAGGTTGCATACACTACCTTACTACGTGGTTATAGAGGTTGCATACACTGACTTACTATGTGGATATATAGGTTGCATACACCGCCTTACTACGTGGTTATAGAGGTTGCATACACAGACTTACTATGTGGATATATAGGTTGCATACACTACCTTACTACGTGGATATAGAGGTTGCATACACTGCCTTACTACGTGGATATAGAGGTTGCATACACTGACATACTACGTGGATATATAGGTTGCATACACCGCCGTACTTCTCGGATATAGAGGTTGCATACACTGCCTTACTCCATGTATATAGAGGTTGCATACACTGCCTTACTACGTGGATATAGAGGCTGCATACACCGCCTTACTACGTGGATATAGAGGTTGCATACACCGCCTTACTTCTCGGATATAGAGGTTGCATACACTGCCTTACTACGTGGATATAGAGGTTGCATAAACCGCATTACTACGTGGATATAGAGGTTGCATACATCGCCTTACTTCTCGGATATATAGGTTGCATGCACCGCCTTACTACGTGGATATAGAGGTTGCATACACCGCCTTACTACGTTGATATAGAGGTTGCATACACCGCCTTACTTCTCGGATATAAAGGTTGCATACACAGCCTTACTCCATGTATATAGAGGTTGCATACACTGACTTACTACGTGGATATATAGGTTGCATACACCGCCTTACTACGTGGATATAGAGGTTGTATACACTGCCTTACTACGTGCATATAGAGGTTGCATATACTGCCTTACTACGTGGATATATATGTTGCATACACTGCCTTACTACGTGGATATGGAGGTTGCATACACTGCCTTACTACGTGGATTTAGAGGTTGTATACACTGCCTTACTACGTGGATAAATAGGTTGCATAAACCGCCTTACTACGTGGATATAGAGGTTGTATAAACTGCCATACTACGTGGATATAGAGGTTGCATATACTGCCTTACTACGTGGATATAGAGGTTGCATACACTGCCTTACTACGTGGATATAGAGGTTGCATACACTGCCTTACTACGTGGATTTAGAGGTTGTATACATTGTCTTACTACGTGGATATAGAGGTGGCATATACTGCCTTACTACGTGGATATATAGGTTGCATACACTGCCTTACTACGTGGATATAGAGGTTGCATACATTGCCTTACTAAGAGCATATAGAGGTTGCATACACTGCCTTACTACGTGGCTATAGAGGTTGCATATACTGCCTTACTACATGGATATATAGGTTGCATACATTCCCTTACTCCGTGGATATAGAGGTTGCATACACTGCCTTAATACGTGGATATAGAGGTTGCAAACACAGCTTTACTACGTGGATATAGAGGTTGCATACACAGACTTACTACGTGGATATATAGGTTGCATACAGCGCCTTACTTCTCGGATATAGAGGTTGCATACACTGACTTACTACGTGGATATATAGGTTGCATACACCGCCTTACTTCTCGGATATAGAGGTTGCATACACTGCCTTACAACGTGGATATAGAGGTTGCATACACTGTCTTACTACGTGGATATAGAGGTTGCATACACTGCCTTACTACGTGGATATATAGGTTGCATACACTGACTTACTACGTGGATATAGAGGTTGCATATACTGCCTTACTACGTGGATATAGAGGTTGCATACACTGCCTTACTACGTGGATATAGAGGTTGCATACACTGTCTTACTCCGTGTATATATAGGTTGTATACACTGCCTTACTACGTGGATATATAGGTTGCATACACTGACCTACTACGAGGATATAGAGGTTGCATATACTGCCTTACTACGTGGATATAGAGGTTGCATACACTGCCTTACTACGTGGATATAGAGGTTGCATACACTGCCTTACTACGTGGATATAGAGGTTGTATACACTGCCTTACTACGTGCATATAGAGGTTGCATATACTGCCTTACTACGTGGATATAGAGGTTGCATACACTGCCTTACTACGTGGATATAGAGGTTGCATACACTGCCTTACTACGTGGATATAGAGGTTGCATACACTGCCTTACTACGTGGATATAGAGGTTGCATACACTGCATTACTACGTGTATATAGAGGTTGTATACACTGCCTTACTACGTGGATATAGAGGTTGCATATACTGCCTTACTACGTGGATATAGAGGTTGCATACACTGCCTTACTACGTGGATATAGAGGTTGCATACACTGCCTTACTACGAGCATATAGAGGTTGCATACACTGCATTACTACGTGGATATAGAGGTTGCATACACTCCCTTACTCCGTGGATATAGAGGTTGCATACAATGCCTTACTACGTGGATATAGAGGTTGCATACACTGCCTTACTACGTGGATATAGATGTTGTATACACTGCCTTACTACGTGGATATATAGGTTGCATACACCGCCTTACTTCTCGGATATAGAGGTTGAATACACTGACTTACTACGTGGATATATAGGTTGCATACACCGCCTTACTACGTGGATATAGAGATTGCATACACTTACTTACTACGTGGATATAGAGGTTGCATACACTGCCTTACTACGTGGATATAGAGGTTGCATACACTGCCTTACTACGTGGATATAGAGGTTGCATACTCTGCCTTACTACGTGGATATAGAGGTTGCATATACTGCCTTACTACGTGGATATAGAGGTTGCATACACTGACTTACTACGTGGATATAGAGGTTGCATACACTGCCTTACTACGTGGATATAGAGGTTGCATACACTTCGTTACTACGTGGATATAGAGGTTGCATACACTGCCTTACTACGTGGATATAGAGGTTGCATACACTGCCTTACTACGTGGATATAGAGGTTGCATACACTGACTTACTACGTGGATATATAGGTTGCATATACTGCCTTACTACATGGCTATAGAGGTTGCATACAGTGCCTTACTACGTGGATATAGAGGTTGCATACACTGCCTTACTACGTGGATATATAGGTTGCATACACTGATTTACTACGTGGATATAGAGGTTGCATACACTGCCTTAATACGTGGTTATAGAGGTTGCATACACTGCCTTACTACGTGGATATAGATGTTGCATACACTGCCTTACTACGTGGATATATAGGTTGCATACACTGACTTACTACGTGGATATAGAGGTTGCATACACTGACTTATTACGTGGATATATAGGTTGCATACACTGACTTGCTACGTGGATATATAGGTTGCATACACCGCTTTACTTCTCGGATATAGAGGTTGCATACACTGCCTTACTCCGTGTATATAGAGGTTGCATACACTGCCTTACTACGTGGATATAGAGGTTGTATACACTGCCTTACTACGTGGACATAGAGGTTGCATATACTGCCTTACTACGTGGATATAGAGGTTGCATACACTGCCTTACTACGTGGATAGAGGTTGTATACACTGCCTTACTATGTGGATATAGAGATTGCATATACTGCCTTACTACGTGGATATAGAGGTTGCATACACTTATTTACTACGTAGATATAGAGGTTGCATACACTGCCTTACTACATGGATATAGAGGTTGTATACACTGCCTTACTACGTGAATATAGAGGTTGCATACACTCCCTTACTCCATGGATATAGAGGATGCATACACTGCCTTACTACGTGGATATAGAGGTTGCATACACTGCCTTATTACGTGGATATAGAGGTTGCATACTCTGCCTTACTACGTGGTTATAGAGGTTGCATACACTGCCTTACTACATGGATATAGAGATTGCATACACTGTCTTACTACGTGGATATAGAGGTTGCATACACTGACTTACTATGTGGATATATAGGTTGCATACACCGTCTTACTTCTCGGATATAGTGGTTGCATACACTGCCTTACTCCGTGTATATAGAGGTTGCATACACTGCCTTACTACGTGGATATAGAGGTTGTATACACTGCCTTACTACGTGGATATAGAGGTTGCATATACTGCCTTACTACGTGGATATAGAGGTCGCATACACTGCCTTACTACGTGGATATAGAGGTTGCATACACTGCCTTACAACGTGGATATAGAGGTTGCATATATTGCCTTACTACGTGTATATATAGGTTGTATACACTGCCTTACTATGGGGATATAGAGGTTGCATATACTGCCTTACCACGTGGATATAGAGGTTGTATACACAGCCTTACTACGTGGATATAGAGGTTGAATATACTGCCTTACTACGTGGATATAGAAGTTGCATACACTGCCTTACTACGTGGATATAGAGGTTGCATACACTACCTTACTACGTGGATATAGAGGTTGCATACACTACCTTACTACGTGGATATAGAGGTTGCATACACTGCCTTACTACGTGGATATAGAGGTTGCATACACTGCCTTACTACGTGGATATAGAGGTTGCATACACTGCCTTAATACGTGGATATAGACGTTGTATACACTGCCTTACTACGTGGATATATTGGTTGCATAATCTGCCTTACTACGAGCATATAGAGGTTGCATACACTGTCTTACTACGTGGATATAGAGGTTGTATACACTGACTTACTACGTGGATATAGAGGTTGCATACACTGCCTTACTACGTGGATATATAGGTTGCATAAACTGACTTACTACGTGGATATAGAGTTTGCATACACTGACTTACTACGTGGATATATAGGGGGCATACACCGCCTTACACCTCGGATATAGAGGTTGCATACACTGCCTTACTCCGTGTATATAGACATTGCATACACTGCCTTACTACGTGGATATAGAGGTTGTATACACTGCCTTACTACCTGGACATAGAGGTTGCATACATTGTCTTACTACGAGCATATATAGGTTGTATACACTGCCTTACTACGTGGATATAGAGGTTGCATACACTCCCTTACTCCGTGGATATAGATGTTGCATACACTACCTTACTACGTGGATATAGAGGTTGCATACACTGTCTTACTACGTGGATATAGAGGTGGCATACACTGACTAACTACGTGGATATATGGCTTGCATATACTGCCTTACTACGTGGATATAGAGGTTGCATACACTGCCTTACTACGTGGATATAGAGGTTGCATACATTGACTTACTACGTGGACATAGAGGTTGCATACACTGCCTTACTATGTGGATATAGAGGTTACATACACTGCCTTACTACGTGGATATATAGGTTGTATAAACTGCCTTACTACGTGGATATAGAGGTTGCATACACTGCGTTACTAAGTGGATATAGAGGTTGTATACGCTGCCTTACTACGTGGATATAGAGGTTGCATACACTGTCATACAACGAGCATATAGAGGTTGCATACACTGCCTTACTACGTGGATATATAGGTTGCATATACTGCCTTACTACGTGGCTATAGAGGTTGCATACACTGCCTTACTACCTGGACATAGAGGTTGCATATACTGCCATACTACGTGGATATAGAGGTTGCATACACTGTCTTACTACGAGCATATATAGGTTGCATAAACTGCCTTACTACATGGATATAGAGGTTGCATACACTGTCTTACTACGTGGATATAGAGGTTGCATACACTGACTTACTACGTGGATATTGAGGTTGCATACACTTCCTTACTACCTGGATATATAGGTTGCATATACTGCCTTACTACGTGGATATAGAGGTTGCATACACTGCCTTACTACGTGGATATAGAGGTTGCATATACTGCCTTACTACGTGGATATAGAGGTTGCATATACTGCCTTACTACGTGGATATAGAGGTTGTATACACTGCCTTACTACGTGGATATAGAGGTTGCATATACTGCCTTACTACGTGGATATAGAGGTTGCATACACTGCCTTACTACGAGGATATAGTGGTTGCATACACTGCCTTACTACGTGGATATAGAGGTTGCATACACTACCTTACTACGTGGATATAGAGGTTGCATACACTGCCTTACTACGTGGATATAGAGGTTGCATACATTGACTTACTACGTGGACATAGAGGTTGCATACACTGCCTTACTACGTGGATATAGAGGTTGCATATACTGCCTTACTACGTGGATATAGAGGTTGCATACACTGCCTTACTACGTGGATATAGAGTTTGCATACACTGACTTACTACGAGGATATAGAGGTTGCATACCTGCATTACTACGTGGATATATAGGGTGCATAAACTGACTTACTACGTGGATATAGAGGTTGCATACACTGACTAACTACGTGGATATATAGGGTGCATACACCGCCTTACTTCTCGGATATAGAGTTTGCATACACTGCCTTACTCCGTGTATATAGAAATTGCATACACTGCCTTACTACGTGGATATAGGGGTTGTATACACTGCCTTACTACCTGGACATAGAGGTTGCATATACTGCCTTACTACGTGGATATAGAGGTTGCATACACTGTCTTACTACGAGCATATATAGGTTGCATAAACTGCCTTACTACATGGATATAGATGTTGCATACACTACCTTACTACGTGGATATAGAGGTTGCATACACTGTCTTACTACGTGGATATAGAGGTTGCATACACTGACTTACTACGTGAATATAGAGGTTGCATACACTGCCTTACTACCTGGATATAGAGGTTGCATACACTGCCTTACTACGTGGATATAGAGGTTGTATACACAGCCTTACTACGTGGATATAGAGGTTGCATATACTGCCTTACTACGTGGATATAGAGGTTGTATACACTGCCTTACTATGTGGATATAGAGGTTGCATATACTGCCTTACCACGTGGATATAGAGGTTGTATACACAGCCTTACTACGTGGATATAGAGGTTGAATATACTGCCTTACTACGTGGATATAGAAGTTGCATACACTGCCTTACTACGTGGATATAGAGGTTGCATACACTACCTTACTACGTGGATATAGAGGTTGCATACACTACCTTACTACGTGGATATAGAGGTTGCATACACTGCCTTACTACGTGGATATAGAGGTTGCATACACTGACTTACTACGTGGACATAGAGGTTGCATACACTGCCTTACTACGTGGATATAGAGGTTGCATACACTGCCTTACTACGTGGATATAGAGGTTGCATACACTGACTTACTACGTGGATATAGAGGTTGCATACACTGCATTACTACGTGGATATAGAGGTTGCATACACTGCCTTACTACGTGGATATAGAGGTTGCATACACTGACTTACTACGTGGATATAGAGGTTGCATACACTGCCTTACTACGTGGAAATAGAGGTTGCATTCACTGCCTTACTACGTGTATATAGAGGTTGCATATACTGCCTTAATACGTGGATATAGACGTTGTATACACTGCCTTACTACGTGGATATATTGGTTGCATAAACTGCCTTACTACGAGCATATAGAGGTTGCATACACTGTCTTACTACGTGGATATAGAGGTTGCATACACTGACTTACTACGTGGATATAGAGGTTGCATACACTGCCTTACTACGTGGATATATAGGTTGCATAAACTGACTTACTGCGTGGATATAGAGTTTGCATACACTGACTTACTACCTGGATATATAGGGGGCATACACCGCCTTACACCTCGGATATAGAGGTTGCATACACTGCCTTACTCCGTGTATATAGAAATTGCATACACTGCCTTACTACGTGGATATAGAGGTTGTATACACTGCCTTACTACCTGGACATAGAGGTTGCATACACTGTCTTACTACGAGCATATAGAGGTTGTATACACTGCCTTACTACGTGGATATAGAGGTTGCATACACTCCCTTACTCCGTGGATATAGATGTTGCATACACTACCTTACTACGTGGATATAGAGGTTGCATACACTGACTAACTACGTGGATATATAGCTTGCATATACTGCCTTACTACGTGGATATAGAGGTTGCATACACTGCCTTACTACGTGGATATAGAGGTTGCATACATTGACTTACTACGTGGACATAGAGGTTGCATACACTGCCTTACTATGTGGATATAGAGGTTACATACACTGCCTTACTACGTGGATATATAGGTTGTATACACTGCCTTACTACGTGGATATAGAGGTTGCATACACTGCATTACTAAGTGGATATAGAGGTGGTATACACTGCCTTATTACGTGGATATAGAGGTTGCATACACTGTCTTACAACGAGCATATAGAGGTTGCATACACTGCCTTACTACGTGGATATATAGGTTGCATATACTGCCTTACTACGTGGCTATAGAGGTTGCATACACTGCCTTACTACCTGGACATAGAGGTTGCATATACTGCCTTACTACGTGGATATAGAGGTTGCATACACTGTCTTACTACGAGCATATATAGGTTGCATAAACTGCCTTACTACATGGATATAGATGTTGCATACACTGCCTTACTCCGTGTATATAGAGGTTGCATACACTGCCTTACTACGTGGATATATATGTTGTATGCACAGCCTTACTACGTGGATATAGAGGTTGCATATACTGCCTTACTACGTGGATATAGAGGTTGCATAAACTGCCTTACTACGTGGATATAGAGTTTGCATACACTGACTTACTACGTGGATATAGAGGTTGCATACACTGCCTTACTACGTGGATATATAGGTTGCATAAACTGACTTACTACGTGGATATAGAGGTTGCATACACTGACTAACTACGTGGATATATAGGGTGCATACACCGCCTTACTTCTCGGATATAGAGTTTGCATACACTGCCTTACTCCGTGTATATAGAAATTGCATACACTGCCTTACTTTATTATTATATACCACACTTATATAGCGCTTTTTTCATCTAAATATAAAACGTTCAAAAGCGCTTTACAGCCTAAAATATCACAAATATTGATAAAAAACTTCCACATACAATGAGATAAAACAAGACAAAATTAGCAAACACAATTACAATGGAATCTAAATATGCTATAAAATATTAGGATCTAAAATTATAACAATTAAAATATAGGTAATAATTAAATAAAATGTGTTCATTTGCAGTCTTAATCCTGATTGAGCACAGACACTGTTCGATATTTATGTTCCATATGAACATTTAAAAAGGTGTGTCTTCAAAGCCTTCTTGAAAGAACACACTGTTGTTGCACTTCTAAGATTTGATGGAAGAGAATTCCAAAGTTTTGGGGCAGCAGTCATGAAACTTCTATCTCCGTATGTGACAGTCCGACTTCTTGGTAACACAAGAGTAGCTGCTTCATTTTTAGACCGTAAGTCTCTCCTTGGTATATAAACCTCAAGCAAGTTTCTCAAATAAATCGGTGCTTCTCCATTCAATGCTTTATATGTGTGAGTCAGTATTTTATACTTATTCTTTCTTGAACTGGTAGCCAATGAAGTTCTTTTAGAATGGGCGTTACATGACTGAAACGGGATGTTCTGGTTATGATGCGAGCTGCTGTGTTTTGAACAGTTTGTAATTTATTGGAAGTGTTTTTTGGCACGCCGTACAACAGTGAATTACAGTAGTCGAGCCTGGATGTAACGAGTGAGTTTATGAGAGTTTTCGTGGCGTCTGTTGTTAAATACTGCCGAATGTGTCCAATCCGCCGGATCTGTGCATAACATGATTTTGTCACGGAATTTACATGTTTGTCCATATCCATTCTTGAGTCTAGGAAAGCTCCTAGATTTCTCACACCTGTTGATGGTTCTGTATTTGAGTCTCCTACTTTCACATTTATGTTTTCAATGTGTTGAAAATTTCGCTGACTAGAAAACATAATCATTTCAGTTTTATCAGTATTGAGTTTTAACATATTGGCATGCATCCAAGCAACAATGTCTTGTAGACAGTTTTCCATTCAAAGTAGTGTCTCTGCTTGTGAAGCTTGAACGGTTGGTTTGAATGAAAGGTAAAGCTGGGAATCGTCAGCATAAAAGTGATGGTTCAGTCCATGGTGTTTACAAATGGCTCCTACAGGCTTGGTATACATAGTGTAAAATTTCGGGCCTAAAACAGACCCCTGTGGAACACTGAAATTCATGAGCACTGAGTTGGATAGTTTTCCATCGATACATACTGCTTGATAACAGTCGGTAAGATAAGATGATATCCATTGGAGAGGTTTTCCAGTAATTCCAAAATGAAATTCGAGACGCTGTAAAAGTGTTCTATGGTCGATGGTATCAAATGCAGCAGATAGGTCCAAAAGCACAAGGATTGTAGCATTGTTCTGGTCCAGAGATTGGAGTATATCGTTTTGGACTTTCAGTAAGGAAGTTTCTGTGGAATGAAACGTCCTGTACGCAGACTGATGTACGTCGTGTAAGTTATTACTTGTCAAATGTTCATTAATTCGACTATTTACTACTTTTTCCAGAATCTTCGAGACATAAGGCAGGTTTGACACTGGCCTGTAGTTCTTCAAAGTGTTTTGATCAAGGCTTGGTTTTTTCAGCAAAGGTCTTACCCGGGAGATTTTGAATGACTTTGGTACATTTCCTGTTTCCAATGAAATATTTACAATTTTTGTCACTATTGGTAGGATTTCACTAAGACAGGATTTCAGTAGCCATGTCGGAATTGGATCAATTTCACAGGATTTATTTGGCCCTTTTTTAATGAATTGTTCGACTTCTTTCTCATATGATGGACAGAAATTGTTCAAGCAGCTTATGTGAGGGAGTTTCTCTGTTTCAATGTTCAATGGACCCAGTTCCGACTGGGAGTTTGAAGATATGTCATTTCTAATGCCTTCCACCTTAGAAATGAAGAAGTCACTGAATTCCTGTGCTAATTCATTGGGATTTTTGCCTGATGGAAGAGCTATTTCACTAACGCCTTCAAGCAGGTGTTTAGTGATTTTGAACATGCTTTTTTGATCACGACCGCAAGATATTACTTTATCAGAAAAGTAGTCAAGCCGCGCTTGTTTCAACATTTTATTAACCTTGGCACACTGACTCCTGTATATTTCATGGTCGACAGTTAATCTTGATTTTTTTCCACTTGCGTTCAAATTTACGCTTTACATGTTTGGCATCGTGGAGTTCCTCTGTAAACCAGGGACATGAAGGCCTTAATGTAATCGTTTTTGTACGTAAAGGGGCGTGTTTATCAACCAATGCAGAAAGTTCACTGTTGTATATGTTGACAAGATCGTCAGCATCCGTGCATTGCAAACTATTACGAAGTTTTTCTGATGCCATGATGTCACTTTTGAAAGTATCTACATCTATTGAACGGAATTTTCTATACGACACTGTTTTTCGTACAGGAGCCAGTTTCGCCGCTCTTGCATGAAATATGACTGCGAAGTGGTCTCTTGTCACTTTGCCCGAGTTATCTGAAAAACCTGGGTCAGTGACCACTACTTCTGACACAGTTTTGTCATTTCCCCTAGTAATGACCACATCCAGGATGTGACCACGGACGTGGGTAGGCTCTTTCACATGTTGTGTCATGTCACAGGATTGTAGAATACTGTTAAATTTTATTGCATCACGGTCAGAGTGGTTATCCAAATGAAAGTTTAAATCACCAGTGATTATGATATTTTTGTCAATGGTGGCGTATTTGGACAAGAACAGTGGCCATTCGTCTTCAAGAAATACGTTAGTTTTCAATCCATTATCCTTATTTGGGGGTGGTCTGTACATTACTGATAAGCGTAATGAATAGGACTTAATATTTACATTACAATCTAAATACTCAAAAGTTGAAAATTCATTGTCACGTGTAGAGGACACAATGTTGACATCTATTCCAGTTTTATATATCAGAGCCACACCCCCGCCACGTCGACTACCAGGGCGAGGGACATGTTTAATCTGGTACCCTTCTGGCAGCAGTTCACTTAAACACGTTTTATCAATTGAAGTGCCTAGCCATGTTTCAGTAACAGCAATCATATCTAGGTCATTTGAGAATATAAAATCACAAAACGCTATGGTTTTGTTCTTCAAAGATCTTGGATTTATACAACACAGTTTAATGATTTTTTGGCCTTTAACAACAGTTTGAGATTCATATTTTATGCGGTATATATTTAAGCTTCTTGTAGAATTCAATGCCTCTTTATCAAGATTTAACTACGTGGATATAGAGGTTGTATACACTGCCTTACTACCTGGACATAGAGGTTGCATATACTGCCTTACTACGTGGATATAGAGGTTGCATAAACTGCCTTACTACGTGGATATAGAGGTTGCATACACTGACTTACTACGTGGATATAGAGGTTGCATACACTGCCTTACTACCTGGATATAGAGGTTGCATATACTGCCTTCCTACGTGGATATAGTTGTTGTATACACAGCCTTACTACGTGGATATAGAGGTTGCATATACTGCCTTACTACGTGGATATATAGGTTGCATACACTGCCTTACTACGTGGATATAGAGGTTGCATACACTACCTTACTACGTGGATATAGAGGTTGCATACACTACCTTACTACGTGTATATAGAGGTTGCATACACTGCCTTACTACCTAGATATAGAGGTTGCATACGTTGACTTACTACGTGGACATAGAGGTTGCATACACTGCCTTACTATGTGGGTATAGAGGTTACATACACTGCCTTACTACGTGGATATAGAGTTTGTATACACTGCCTTACTACGTCGATATAGAGGTTGCATACACTGCGTTACTACGTGGATATAGAGGTTGTATACACTGCCTTACTACGTGGATATAGAGGTTGCATACACTGTCTTACAACGAGCATATAGAGGTTGCATACAATGCCTTACTACGTGGATATATAGGCTGCATATACTGCCTTACTACGTGGCTATAGAGGTTGCATACACTGCCTTACTACGTGGATATAGAGGTTGCATACACTGATTTATTACGTGGATATATAGGTTGCATACACTGCCTTACTACGTGGCTATAGAGGTTGCATACACTGCCTTTCTACATGGATATAGAGGTTGCATACACTGCCTTACTACGTGGATATAGAGGTTGTATACACTGCCTTACTACGTGGATATATAGGTTGCATATACTGCCTTACTACGTGGATATAGAGGTTGCATACACTGCCTTACTACATGGATATATAGGTTGCATACACTGACGTACTACGTGGATATAGAGGTTGCATACACTGATTTATTACGTGGATATATAGGTTGCATACACTGACTTACTACGTGGATATATAGGTTGCATACACCGCTTTACTTCTCGGATATAGAGGTTGCATACACTGCCTTACTCCGTGTATATAGAGGTTGGATACACTGCCTTACTACGTGGATATAGAGGTTGTATACACTGCCTTACTACGTGGATATAGAGGTTGCCTACACTGCCTTACTACGTGGATATAGTGGTTGCATACACTGCCTTACTACCTGGATATAGAGGTTGCATACGTTGACTTACTACGTGGACATAGAGGTTGCATACACTGCCTTACTACATGGATATATAGGTTGCATACACTGACGTACTACGTGGATATAGAGGTTGCATACACTGATTTATTACGTGGATATATAGGTTGCATACACTGACTTACTACGTGGATATATAGGTTGCATACACCGCTTTACTTCTCGGATATAGAGGTTGCATACACTGCTTTACTCCGTGTATATAGAGGTTGGATACACTGCCTTACTACGTGGATATAGAGGTTGTATACACTGCCTTACTACGTGGATATAGAGGTTGCATATACTGCCTTACTACGTGGATATAGAGGTTGCCTACACTGCCTTACTACGTGGATATAGTGGTTGCATACAATGCCTTACTACGTGGATATAGTGGATGCATATACTGCCTTAATACGTGGATATAGACGTTGTATACACTGCCTTACTACGTGGATATATTGGTTGCATACACTGCCTTACTACGAGCATATAGAGGTTGCATACACTGTCTTACTACGTGGATATAGAGGTTGCATACACTGCCTTACTACGTGGATATATAGGTTGCATATACTGACTTACTTCGTGGATATAGAGTTTGCATACACTGACTTACTACGTGGATATATAGGGTGCATAAACCGCCTTACATCACGGATATAGAGGTTGCATACACTGCCTTACTACGTGGATATAGAGGTTGCATACACTACCTTACTACGTGGATATAGAGGTTGCATACACTACCTTACTACGTGGATATAGAGGTTGCATACACTGCCTTACTACCTGGATATAGAGGTTGCATACGTTGACTTACTACGTGGACATAGAGGTTGCATACACTGCCTTACTATGTGGGTATAGAGGTTACATACACTGCCTTACTACGTGGATATAGAGTTTGTATACACTGCCTTACTACGTCGATATAGAGGTTGCATACACTGCGTTACTACGTGGATATAGAGGTTGTATACACTGCCTTACTACGTGGATATAGAGGTTGCATACACTGTCTTACAACGAGCATATAGAGGTTGCATACAATGCCTTACTACGTGGATATATAGGTTGCATATACTGCCTTACTACGTGGCTATAGAGGTTGCATACACTGCCTTTCTACATGGATATAGAGGTTGCATACACTGCCTTATTACTTGGATATAGAGGTTGTATACACTGCCTTACTACGTGGATATATAGGTTGCATATACTGCCTTACTACGTGGATATAGAGGTTGCATACACTGCCTTACTACGTGGATATAGAGGTTGCATACACTGCCTTACTACGTGGTTATAGAGGTTGCATACACTGCCTTACTTCGTGGATATAGAGGATGCATACACTGCCTTACTACGTGGATATATAGGTTGCATACACTGACTTACTACGTGGATATATAGGTTGCATACACTGACTTACTACGTGGATATATAGGTTGCATACACCGCTTTACTTCTCGGATATAGAGGTTGCATACACTGCCTTACTCCGTGTATATAGAGGTTGGATACACTGCCTTACTACGTGGATATAGAGGTTGTATACACTGCCTTACTACGTGGACATAGAGATTGCATATACTGCCTTACTACGTGGATATAGAGGTTGCATACTCTGCCTTACTACGTGGATATAGAGGTTGCATATACTGCCTTACTACGTGGATATAGAGGTTGCCTACACTACCTTACTACCTGGATATAGTGGTTGCATACAATGCCTTACTACGTGGATATAGTGGATGCATATACTGCCTTAATACGTGGACATAGACGTTGTATACACTGCCTTACTACGTGGATATATTGGTTGCATACACTGCCTTACTACGAGCATATAGAGGTTGCATACACTGCCTTTCTACATGGATATAG